>PVKE010046812.1:0-12135 GCA_004027555.1 Craseonycteris thonglongyai | reverse complement strand
TTTTAGGTGAAATGCTTGAGAAAGTCTTAGTTTATTAGATGCAGAAGAGATTCTATAAGCTCAAGAACGTGCAAAAAAGGTACTCATACTGTATATGGGTATGTTTTTAAGGTTAGCTGAATTTTCAAAATTTACCTATGGTTAATTAGCATTGGTGTTCATTGTAACAAAGCAATCATTGCAGTGTGGATGGTGTGAGTGGGAACTGGTAATCAGGTGAATTAGCAGATGAGTGATCAGAGAGATCAGATAGAAATAAAAAAAAAAAGAAAGAAAGAAGGATTAAGTACATCCTTACATGTATCTTCAAAATACTAATGATCTATTCTTATAAAAAAAGCATGATCACTATAGAACATTTAGAAGATATCAATAAACACACAGAAAAAAAGGGAAAAAAATCTTTAACCCTATTATTCAGAGATAACTATTATTAATTTAATATGTAGCACTTCCCAGTCTCTTTTCTATATATTTAAATAATATATATAAGCAAACATGAAATCTTACTGTTTTGTAATCAGTCTTTTCCACCTACAATACCATGAATCTATTTTCATATGATTGAATATTGCATATTCTTTAACTCACTTACTAGATAGAGTTTCCTTAGGATCATTGGATCTAAATAATACATATGAAAACGTTAGTTGTAAAATGTTTTAGACTCTTTAATTCCTCTCAAGCTTCTAACTTTCATTGCTCCAGGTTCATAAGAGATTTTACAATGATGATTTTATAGAAATGTGATACTACCAGATATAAAGGGTGTCCCAAAATTCATGCAAGATTTGAATTGCATCATTTGTATCACTTCTTGCATGAATTTTGGGACACCCTTTATATTTGAGGATAATGGTTTGAATGGGATTTGTGATTTTAAATTCATAATACTGGCTTTCAGACATACTTATACTCACAACCTAGACATAACAAACATTTTTCCCAGAAGCATTTCTTTTATTGTCTTTTCTTCATAAGATTGGGAAAACTAGGAATTTTAGAAATTCTGAACAATGTATTATATAAGGAAATTTAATAAAGTCTTCTAGATTATGATGTATTGGACATACATATTGAATGGGGCACCTGACACAGGAACACTTTAAAAATATATCTCAGGAAAGCTGGGATGGCTCAGCGGGTTAAGTGCTTGCTTTAAAGCCCCGAGAACGGAGGATCTAATCCCGGCCCCAACCCAGGCAGACCCACATGCTGAACTGGGGTGTGCTTCCCGAATGCGATGAGGCCCCCAGTTCAGTTAAAAAATAAATACATACATACATACATACATAAAAAACAAAACAAAAAGTTATATTAAAAAAAAAAGGCGGGGGCGGGGGGAAGCCGGGATGGCTCAGTGGGTTTAAGCGCTCACTTTGTAGCCCCGGGGACCGAGGACTGAATCCCGGCCCGTTCTGTGCAGACCCATATGCTGAACTGGGGAGTTTCCCCAGTTCAGTTCTCTCTCTGTCTCTGTATCTCTCTCTCTCTCTCTTTCTCTGTCAAAACCAATTAAAAAAAAAAGCATACCTTTAAAAATGTATCTTTATTGCTTAAAGAAACCATAAATGAGGTGAGCCAGCACTATAAACATCCTAAAACTTGCCTATGTTCATGATGCTGTGACTGAGATAAGTCATCACATTTTTACTAAAAGAATTAAATAGGGGAAGCTGGGATGGTTCAGTGGGTTAAGTGTTTATTTTGCAGCCCTGGGAACCAAGGATCAAATCGTGGCCCCAGCCCATGCAGACCCATATGCTGAACTGGGGTGTGCCTCTCATGTGGGAGGCCTCCAATTCGGTTCTTGCCCCCTGGTTCAGCCCCTGGCTTAATGGGGCATGCCTCCCATGCGGGAGGCCCCCAGCCCAGTTCCCGCCCTGTGTAGCCCCTGCCTACCTGTGTGGAATTAAGCCATGTCAAAAACTGATGATGTACAACTATAAAGACTGCTCTGGGCCCTCCCCCTTCTCTGTCTCTCTCTGTGTCTGTCAGAAACAATAAAACAAACCTTAATAAAAAAGAATTAAATACTTCAAAGAAAGAAGATAAGCAATATAGTTTTAATTCTAATGCAAGACATAGAAGTAATTACGTTTTTTTTTTTTGAACTGAGAAAATTTTACTGGGATTTCTGCTAAAACAGTAACAGGATATGATAATGTAAATATTCAAAATAAAATTTTTTTAAAAAAAATTTTTATTTTATTTATTTATTTATTTATTTATTTATTGGTTTTGACAGAGAGAGAGAGAGAGAGAGAGAGAGAGAGAGATACAGAGACAGAGAGAGAACTGAACTGGGGGAACTCCCTAGTTCAGCATATGGGTCCGCACAGACTGGGGCCGGGATTCGATCTTCGGTCCCCGGCGATGCAAAGTGAGCGCTTAACCCACTGAGCCATCCCGGCTTCCCCTCAAAATAATTTTTAACATAGTATGCTTATTCATAAGTGTGTTCTGTCATTTGTTTATTTAAAACTATTCAATACCTTGTATGTGTCAGGCTCAGCTCAATTCTTTTTTTTTAAATATTAAAGAAATGTTAATACAGTCAACATAAAATATTATATTACTTTCAGGCATTCAGCACAATGATTAGACATTCATATAACTTACAAAGTGATCTCCCTGCTAAATTCAGTACCCATCTGACATCATACAGGTTATTATAATACTACTAACTTTATTGCTCACGCTATACTCTACATCTTCATGACTCTTTGTAACTACTAATTAACACCTCTTAATCCCCTCTCCTATCAACCTCCCTCAACCCTCTTCATCAGAATGCTTTCTGTAGCTATAAGCTTGTTTCTATTTTGTTTGTTCATTTATACTTTTCTTTAGATCCCATGTATAAGTGAAATCATATAACATTTGTTTTTCTCTGTCTGACTTAATTCCATTCAACACAATACCTTCTAGGACAATCCCTGTTGTTGCACATGGCAAGATTTTATTCTTTTAAATGGCTAAGTGATATTAATTGCATATATGTACCACCTCTTGTTTATACATACATTTTTTAAAAAGTTTAATTTTATTGTTTGAGAGAAGTTGAGAGGGAGAGAGAGAAGGGGGGGAGGGCCCAGAGCAGTCTCCATAGCTGTGTGTCATTAGTTGTGACCTGGTTTCATTTCACACAGGTGGATGTGGGGCCGTCAGGGTCAGAATTGAACTGGGGGCTTCCCTCATGGGAACCTTTATCATTGAGCAATCTGGTGGTTACCATTTGCATCACAGTTCAACATGTGGGTTTGTACTCGCCAGGGCCAGGAATTGAACCCTGGACCTCGTGATTACAAGGCAAGCAATCAACCACTGAACTATCCTGGAATCACCCTTATTCTTCTATTGATAGACACCCAGGTTGCCTTCATATCTTAGCTATTGTAAATAACGCTGCCATGAACATATAAATGCACATGTCTCTTCAAAGTAGCATTTTGCATTCTTTCTGATAAGTATTCAAAACTGGGATTACTGAGTCCTTTGTCTCTTGTTATAGCTTTTGTCTTAAAGTCTATTTTTTTCCTCATATAAGTATTGGTACATGAGTGTCTCTGTTTCATTTTCATGAAATATCTTTTTACATTGCTTTACTTTCAGTCTTGGTGTTTCAATCTGAATGAATCTCTTGTAGGCAGCATAAGTAAGGGTCTTGTTTTCTTTTCTGTTTGAGAAAAGGCAAGAGAAGGGGGAGGGCCCAAAGCAGTCTCCATAGTTGCACATCATTAGTTGTGATATAATTTTATTCCACACAGGTGGGTGTGGGGCCTCATGGGGCAGGAATGGAAGTGGGGTCCTCCCACATGGGAGGTGAGAACCTTTGCTGCTATCCTAGCAGTTACCAGTTATGCTGCAGTTTAGCATATGGACTTGCATTGGCTGGGGTTGGGATTTGATCCTGGATCTTGTGGTTGCAAGGCAAGGGCTCAACTTGTTGAGTTATCCTGGTATCCCTGGCATTTTTATTCATTCAGTCACCCTATCTTTTGACTGGAGTGTTTAAAGTTATCGTTGATAGATGTGTAGTTATTGCCATTTTATTATTTGTATTTTTGATCTTTTTTCTTCTTATTAAAGAAGTCCCTTTAACATTTCTTAGAATACTAGTTTGGTGGTAATAAACTTCATTAATTTTTTCTTATCTGGGAAACTCTTCTCTGTCCTTAAATTCTAAATGACAGATTTGCTGAGTATAATAATCTTAACTGTACTTTCCTGCTTCTAATCACTTGGAATACTCAGATTTTGTGCCTATCCTGTCTTGCCTGAAAAATTTCTGTTGAGAAATTTTTATTAACAGTCTTATGGGAGCTCCCATATAGGTAACTAATTGATTTTCTCTTGTTGCTTTTAAGCTTCTCTCTTTGTCTTAAACTTTTGCATTTTAATTACAAGGTGTGGTGGTATGGGTCTATTTGGATTCATCTTGTTTGGGACTCTCTGCACCTCCTGGTCTTGTGTGACTATTTCATCAAGTTAAAGAAGTTTTCTGTCACTAATTTTTGAAATAGGTTTCCAATTTATTGCTCTCTCTTCTCCTTCTAGTATTCTTATAATGTGAATATTGGTACACTTGATGTTGTACCAAAGGCCTCTTAAATTATCCTCAATTTTTTTGATTCTTTTTTCTTTTGGCTCTTTTGATTGGGTGTTTTCTGTTACTTTATCTTATAAATTGCTGATTCAATCCTCTGTTGAATCTATTGTTGATTTCCTCTCAAGTAGTCTTCATTTTAATTATTGTGTTCTTTATTTCTGACTGGTTCATTTTTATGTTTTCTATCTCCATTTATATGTTTTTTCTGTCTTTGTTGATGCCCTCACTGAGATCACTGAGCATAACCAGTGTTTTGAACTCTGTGTCTGGTAGATTGCTTGTGTCCATTTTGTTTAGTTTTTTTTTTTTTTTTTTTGGAGCTTTGCTCTGTTCTTTTATTTGGGACATGTTTCTTGGTCTCTCCATTTTGGCTGCCTCCCTGTGTTTGCTTTTATGTATTAGGTAAAGCTGCTATGTCTCCCAGTTTTCATGGAGTGGCTACATATAGCAGATGTCACATGGGGTCCAGTGGCACAGTCTTTCTGGTTATCCAAGCTGGGTGCTGCAGGTGTATCCCTTGTACGGTTTGTGTATACCCTCCAATTGTAGTTGAGCCTTGCTTGCTGTTTACATGTCAATGAGAGTGGTTGACTCTCAGGCTGATTGGTTGTGAGGATTAGCCTTGACTAGCTCAGAGGAGCTATTGTGCAGGGGCTGATCCTATAGAGCAGAATTTGATTTAGCAGGACCTTGATGCCTGCCCAGCCTGACCTTTGGAGGTGTGTATTGTGGATGTAATTGAGTGGTGCTTTGGTGTGGCCTGAAGATGGCCATTGGGTGTTTTGGTTTTAGGGCCTTTTGGAAGGGACTCTGGTACAGCTCAAGGTCAGCCATTGCCTATTCCCTACCTGGGATACTTGGTATGAGCTACAAAGTGATCTGCAGAGGATTTCCACTTGTTCTGGTCTTATAGGTGCCAGTGGGGGCTAATCTGTAAAATAGGGCTTTACACTGCTGGTTTCAGGCTTGGGGCTGCTTAGCAAGAGGTATGGGGCACACCAAGGCCAGATGCTGCTTGTTTGAGGTTTGTGAACCTTTTAGGAAAGTCTGCTGCATGAGCCAAGACAGGCTGTTTGTATGGAAAAACCATTGGAAGTGGTTTGGGTAGGCTGGCAAATTGGGTGGAACAAGGTCTCAGAAAATTACCAGGTGGCATTAGCTGGGTTGATGGAGACTCAGATATGATACTCACCTACATTGGCACACTGGGTGTGTGGGGTGGGCTCAACAAAGGAACAATGGCTTTGCCAGCACTTCTGTCTCAGAGAAACTTGTTCCTCTAGCCCTTGCCCTAATGCCAGACAATTCACTTCCTCTCCATATGTTTCTGGTGCCATCTGAGCTACTCTTCCAGTGCTGGAGCTCAGAGCAAGTTAGTTTGTCAGTGAGTAAGTCAATGCACAGGTCCTTTAAGAGGAGCACCTGGGAGTCCAGCAGCCCTTTGTCCTACTCAGCCATAATTTCTGCTAATTTTCACCCCAAGAAATTGTGGGGACTTCCTTTCCCTGCACTGGAACTCTGGGCTGGGGAGTTTGGTATGGGTGGGGACCCTTCAGTATTCACAGGGTTCTCTGGAGCTAAGATATCTCTTCTGATTTATAATGGCCACACACAGGTGTAGGACTAACCCATTCTGCATCTCTTCCATGCTTAGTAGTCTGGAGGTGAGTTCTACATATCCTTAGTTATAGGACTTCTATTCAGCTAGACTTCAGGCAGTTCTCCATAATGGTTGTTTTGTGGTCACAAGAGAAGGCAAGAACAGTATTTACCTACTCTGCTATCTTGACCAGAACTCCTCAGCTTAATTCTTGAGCAAAATACTTTGTAGGTAAAGAACCCTCTTGTTATTGTATGTTTTTAATTCATGTTAGACTATTTACTTATTGTATTATATTATGCCACGGTATTATGGTGACTGGGCTTGTGGAGGGAACTATGTTTGTTGGCTGTGGTTGAAATCTTATGTGTTATCAGGAGCCTGGGAAAGAGGTAGTCTCTTAGTTTGATCTGAAAGGGTGCATAATCTTGAAGAAAGTCATAGAATTCTAGGAGGTAGAGGAACTGGTGAGTTTCATTTTGGGATGTGGTACACAACCTTTAACAAAAACTGACTGTCTGTGGTGCTAATGACCCATGAGAAGGCCTCCATGTAGCCTTCTTTAGTTACTTTTACTGACCCTCAACTCACAGCTTGAAATGAATTACCACTAATTATTACAATTGACCTGCAAGGTATGAGGTATTTGATTTATTTTTACATAAAGAAATTACATTTAAGAGACAGAAAACAACTTGGGAAAGTTCAGCTATAGAAAATAGAAATCACTCTAGCTATTTTAAATGGAAAGAAAATTAATTTAAGAAATTCAGGTGTTTAAAAAAATTGTGGAAAGAGCTGAAGTAGAATCCCCTAACCTGGGCGTCCTGGAATGGCTCCCAGATACCACCACAACTCTCTGGCCAAGGGAACTTTTACCTAAACTACATTTGGGTAAGTAGAAATCATGAAGCTTCATGCCAGTTGCAGCTCTAAGACCATGCTGTCTTACTTGTGATCTGGGGTTCAGATGCTGACATCTGAACTAGTGGTGTTAGGGCCAAGCTGAGCTTGCAACACCTATGCTAGTGAACGGATAACCTGCTTCTTCCCTCAATACTTATGAAATTAGTTACTGGACTCACAAACTTTTGCTAATTCTGTTTTAGGAAAACCAAATCCCTATGACCCCTATTTTTTCTTGCATTCCAGCAGAAGTAGAAGGAGTTGCAAAAGTGGCTTCTGGAAACTTCAATTTTCCGAATATTCCATGAGTGCTTCATGTTGGTAGAACCTAAAGCAGATCCTGAATTTTAATTGCAAAGGAATCTTGAAGAAGTGGTTTTTAGGACAAGAAATAAAGCTGAAATGAAGGCAAAGCAAATGTGCATCAAATGACTATATAAGTGGGGAACTGTTATTTGGATTCAGACTTATCTAAGTTTAAAGCCCTTCTTTATAAGTGTGTGCTCAATAGGGAGTTTTAGTGTGAATGAATGAATGCATGCATTCTTGAATGAGTTATAAATGTATGAATAGCAATTCTTTCTCAAGTCATCTTTGCCTAGGAAATAGTTAAGCAATCTTCAGGTGACTGATTGTTTCTGGGGTCACCCTGGAATTAAACTATAGTCCTGAACTAGCTCACTCTTGGTGTTGCTGGAGTGTTCAGGTGACCACTTTTGCCTAACTCCCATCTGTTGTTATTAGCTACCTGAAGCCTGGAACCTGGCTCTGAATCTTAGTCCCTAAACTAGAGCTCTTATGATTATCCTTGTCATCTTGATCATGCTGGTCTCTTCTCAGGGAATGGTTGTCTGATTTCTAGGTTCGATGAACTTTCTTTAACTTGTCAGATTTCAGATATAGTGACCCATTTGATGTTAAGAAACTCACTCATTCTGAAATATTGGAACCGTTTTCATCTCTGTTTTTGCTCTGTGGATGTAAATTTCTGTTAGTTTTATTTATTTATTTATTTTTATTTTATATTTCCTTCACACTCTTTGAACTTCAATTTTGGTCTTAGATTCTTTTTGACATCACCCTGCTCTACATGCACAAAAGTAACCTTTTGTTGTTGCTTTGTTAAGCTAGTTTGGCTCTCCTAACTGCACTGTTCTCCATAAGCATTTTGGAGTTGAAATGATTATTATAGCTGTCTTTAAATTAAGTTTCAATCTCCTGGAAAAGTAGGGATCAAGTTTTATACTTTTATAAAATCAGGGACTTAATGTTTGCTGTCATATCAAAAAAGTAATTAATGAAGAATTTTGCTACCCAGTAACAATAAACCCCTGACTAACTTCCAAATAATGTAAAGCTAAAGAGCCTCTATGTGCAGGGCATGATGAACACAGTTAGGAAGAGCTAAAGCTAAGATGACTGAAGTAACAAATAAGTCACTGACTAATAGAAAGACGTACTCTTATCAATTTGCAAAGGTTACTGAAGCCAAAGAACAGGCAAGAAATGGTGGTGGGAGGGAGGACAGTGGTAAAGAGTCTTTACTCTGACATATAGTAGCTAATTTAATCCTTGCAATAACTCATTGAAGTAGGTATAGTATTTATTTATTTTTATCTAAAGACAAAGAAATTGAGGATTAATGAGATTTGGTAATTTGCCTAAGATTGTCTTCATGTGGTTGTGGTGAATCTGAAATTCCAATCTTTATCTATATGGCTCTTTGGGGGGCGCAACTTCTTTCTCTTTGCGAATTGATTCACATGTGAAAATACTCATTGGTATTGTCTCTGTCCTTTCTATACCCCTCATTCTTTTAGAAGTTACTGGTTAATTCAGGGACAGGATTTCAGTTTCTTCTTCCTTTTTTTTTTGTCTTTCTTTTTCTTCCCTTTTCTTTCTTGTTTTATTTATTTATTTTTTGGAAGCTAGCTGCTTATAGTAAGCAAAATTCTGGTCTGCCTCCTCTACCACTTAGGGAGCTGCCACCTAGAACAAAGCCTGTTTTGTGTGGATAAGTTTGTCCTATTCTGTGCTTCCATTTCAGGAATCTTATGTTTGTCAGAAGCTAAGTCATAATCATGAATATTAGTGATATTTGATTATTCATTTATCTATACTTTTTTGATCAGTTTGGTTCCGAAGTAAGCTGGAATAAAAAGGAGTTTATATTTTGACTCCCAACTATGTTTTTTTCCCCCTTATATAAAGCTAAAAAAATTAAACATAATATAAACAAGATAAAAAGAAAACAGTAAATATCAGACATAAATTAAAAAGAGAAAAACAAACAAACAAACAAAAAAACAGCTCACAGTTTGGAGAAGATTCAGAGGCATAATAATCAACTCCCAGAGTGCACAGCTTAGCACAATATTTAATGTTCATGATGACAATCCTTGATCCATCAAAAAGATTAAATTATGTTCAGCAGATTTTCTTTTCTTTACCTAAGTTTAGTAAGAAAGTGTAATAAATTTTTTTATTTTTTACTGTTAAATTTAATGGGGTGACATTGGTTTGTAACAATTAGATAGTTTCCAGATGTACAAGTCCTCATCACATCATTCATGTATCCCACCATGTGCCCACCACCCAGAATCAGTTTCCCTTCCATCACCATACATCTGGTGCCCAGTCCCACCTCCCCCCACTACCCTCCCTCCCCCCTCCTCCTCCCTCTCTAGGTAACCAACTGAAAGTGTAATAAATTTTAAAAAGATTTATTCTTTTGATAAAATATTATTTTACTTATAGTTGTTATACTCTCTAAAGAATACTATTGTGAAAATATTTAAAAATAGAAAAGCAGAAGGAATTGTTGAGGATAACTTCTTAAGAATATATTACTTTTAAAATTAAAAGATTTACCACAGCATCTGATTTTTCTACTTCAATCTGCTGCTGAAAAATCAAGTTTTACATTAATTGGTACAATCAGCTCTAAGTGTCTCTTTTTAACAGGATGGTTCAATTTTATTTTGTTTTTAAGCAAAAAATGTAATACATTTATTTGGATTTAAATTAAGCTGAATCTTAGAGTTTAAAATTATCATTCTTGTAATTAAATATGGGAAGCCAGTATGGCTCATTGGGTTAAGCACTTGCTTTGCATCCCTGGGGATAGAGGATCAAATCCCTGCCCTGGCCTGTGTGGAGAAAAACCATGTCAAAAACGGATGATGTACAACTATAGAGACCACTCTGGGCCCTCCCCCTTCTCTGTGATTCTGTAGATCTCTGTTTCTAATAGTAATGGATAAATAACATTACATTCATTCCAGAGTGTGGCTATTTTAATTGATATTGGAGGTAGGAAAGCAAAGTTTGGCAGTTTGAATGTCTTCAGGAGGTGTGAAGGTTTAAAATTCTCAATAAGCCGCCCGAGCTATGGCCTGTGCGCACAGGGCTTTCGGCACCCCACCCACTGGGCCGCTGCGGCACTGCTGTGTGCACGCACCCGGGCTTTCAGCGCCCCACCAACCGGGCTGCCGCGACACTGCTGCTTGCTTGCTAGCGCGCAATTGGGCTTTTGGTGCCCCGCTCACCAGGCCACTGAGGCACCGCTGCCAGTGCACAAGTGCGCAACTGGGCTTTCGGTGCCCCGCCTACTGGGCCGCTGCGCATCGCTGTGTGCACGCACCCGGGCTTTCGGCATCCCGCCCACCGGGCTGCCTCGGCACCGCTGCCTGCGCCCAAGACCGGCTTTGGGCACCCTGCCCACAAGGCCGCTGCAGCACTGCTGCCTGCTCGCCAGCGCGCTACAGGGCTTTTGGCGCCCTGCTCACCAGGCCGCCACAGCGCCACTGCCTGTGCCCATGACCGGCTTTCGGCGCCCTACCCACCAGGCCTCTGCTGCACTCCTGCCTGCTCGCGAGCACACAACTGGGCTTTTGGCATCCCACCCACCGGGCCTCTGGGGTGTTGCAGCCTGTGCGCGCAACTGGGCTGCCAACCAGGTCGCCGCAGTGTCATTGCCTGCGCTAGGGAATGCACGGCCAACTGTGGCCTCTGCCAAGCCCCAGCCCATCCAAGTGCTGTCCTATGGGCATGGCTTACAGATACAATTGAAGGAGGGGCAGCCAGGTGAAGAAGAGAAAGACCAGAGCTCCTGCACCCCACCAGCACTGAACCACCAGCCCCCCCTGCTGAAAGAGGAATCTGCTATTGTGTCTCAGGCCCACCCTAGCTCCTACTCACATGCCCCCACCCCTGGCCACACCTTTACTACCCTGCTATCTAACAACTAAGACAGCAACCTGAAGTGCCCCAGGACACAGAAGCTGTCTGCTTCCTCCAACCCTCTCCCAAAATCTCCTTCTCCCACAACAGAGCCCAAAAGAAAAAATAAAGAGAAGCCCATCTGATAGGCAACCCCCCAGAGGGAAAACAGATTCATGCGTAAAGCAAAAAGAACCACATCAAACACAATGCACACCTCAGAATCCAAAGCCCCTCCAGAAGATCAGGGCAGTCTTTAGTAAAGGACATTGCACACTTGGAATCAAATCTAAGTGAAACAGATTTCAGGGCTGCATTAATCAAGACACTTAGAGAGCTCACTCAATGCTGACAAAGTACCCAGACACAGTTAAATGACCCCAACAAGAAATTTTCTGAGCAAAAGGAGTACTTCACCAACAAAATTGAGAAGCTAGAGCAGAACCAAAAGGAACTCCTTGAAATGAAAGGCATCATGGGAGAGCTGAAAAAAGAACTGAGCACCATAGGAAACAGGGCTGACCAGCTAGAGCAGGGGTGGCCAACTTTTCTGTATATAAGATCTACTTTTTATCTTAAAAGTGTGTCGTGATCGACTTGTCATAGGCGTAGTCTAAGGGGGAGGAAGGGGTGTGAAATGCATACTATGTTTATACACTGTGTTTCAGTATAAGGTGCATTCCAGCGAGGTATGGGTAGATAAGTAAAATATATGTTCAAAACTATTTTTTATTTTTTAAATCACTTATTAAGTTTTCGAGATATAGGCTCATGAAGAAAATAAATTTCCAGACCC
>PVKE010046811.1:0-12135 GCA_004027555.1 Craseonycteris thonglongyai | reverse complement strand
TGTATCTTCTGGTGTACTGGTAGACAACTTTAATTTGCTTCATATTATCTTTATTATAGAAGAATAAATTAGAAAGATGTTGTATCAATTGCATATAACTGAGACAGAGGTGGAACATAGGCAGGTTGATAGCAATGAGTCTTTAGCTTGAGTTATTTATCAGAAACCATTATGAAACCTCATAATGAAAGAAAAAAAACCCAAAGAACAATGTAAGAAACATTGTGAATATACTATATAAAATATTTTTTACCTGGTATGAAAATAAGTCTCTTATAGAGGAATACTTCCCATTTGAGAAGCCATGAATTGCTTATGAAGATACTGAATTAAAATTTTACTCCTTTCAAGACTGATTACACAAACATTAATAATAAAAAGGTCATCTGTCCAATATCAGATTGGCACAGCTAAACAATACATCATAGAGGGGGTGCCTAAAGACCGCTTTCATCTTTTAGATGAGAGAAAGAGCTAGGTAAATAAGTGTTTTTAAGCCCTGTGGTTATACAGGGCAGAACCAAAGGTGGAACCTATATCTGCAAAATCCTAAAACCCAAAAAACACTAGCCTGTCTGTAAAAGACCCATCTTAGATACAAAGACACAAATATGTTTAAAGTAAATTAATGGAAAAGACATTCCATGCAAGCATAATAACTAAAAGAAAGCTGGAGTGATGTGTTAATATCAGATTAAACAGACTTTAAGACAAAAAATGTTACAAGAGAAAAAGGACATTATATACCGGTAATGGTAAAAGGGTCAAGCCATTAAAAATATGTAACAGGGGATGCTGGGATAGCTCAGTGGTTAAGTGCTTGCTTTGTAATTGCAAGGTCCGGGGTCTGATTCCCAACCCCAGTCTGTGCAAACTCCAAAGGCTAAACTGCAGTGCAACTGGTAACTGCAAGGATAGCTCCCTCAGCAATGAAGAGTCTCACCTCCCATGTGGGAGGCCCCCAGTTCAGTTCCCACCCTGCGGTCCCATATCCACCTATGCGGAATGAAACCACATTACAACTAATGATATACAACTATGGAGAAAGCCGGGATGGCTCAGTGGGTTAAGCGCTTGCTTTGAAGCCCCGAGGACTGAGAATCGAATCCTGGTTCCAGCCCAGGTGGACTCACATGCGGAACTGGGGAGTGCTTCCCAAATGCGGTGAGGCCCCAGTTCAGTTCAAAAATAAAAAATAAAGAAAATACAACTATGGAAACTGCTCTGGGCCCTCTCCTCTTTTCTCTCACTTTCTCTCAAAACAACAAAATAAATCTTATAAAAAAAAAAGGGGGGAGGTGGAGTTGGGATGGCTTAGCGAGTTAAGCGCTCACTTTACCGCCCAGAGACCGAGGATCAAATCCCAGCTCTGGCCTGTGAGGACCCATATGCTGTACTGGGGTGTGCCCCCAATTTAGTTCTTGTAGGGGGCTATGCGGGATGCTCCCTGCCCTGTGCAGCCCCGCGCCCACCTGGGGAGTGAAACTATATGGAAAACTAATGCTGCCAAATTTGGAGACTGCTCTGGGCCCTCCCCTTCTCTCTGTCTCTCTTTGTCTCACTCTTGCTATCAAAAACAATAAATAAATAAATAAATAAATAAATAAGTTGTGGCAACTATAAACAGGTACACACCTAACAACAGAGGCACAAAATATTTGAAGCAAAACCAGAGAACACTAAAGAAAAAAATAGACAATAGTTGAAGATTTCAAGTTATCAACTTTTTTTTTTAAGCCAAGCAAACAGATTTATTAGAAAAGGATACAGTATACTCTCAAGACAGCAAGAGCAGGTAGGCTCTAATAAAAACAGCTACCCAGGTATCACTTTCAATGAAAGACAGAATAACTAGCAAAATAATAAAGAAGTAAAAGACCACTAAAAAGAACACTATAAACCAGCCAACCGAACATACACAGAAGATACCATTCAACAGAATATGAATATAAAGTGAATATTCACCAGGACAGATGCTATTATGGCTCAATAAAAAAGAGAAAATTGCAAATTACTTTCTCTGAATACAATGGAATTATAAATCAACTTTAACAGAAGTCTAATAAATTCACAAATATGTGGAAATTAAACAACATATCTTAAACCAATGAGTCAAAGAAGAAATCACAGGGGAAATAACAAAATACTTTGAGAATAACAAGAACAAAAGTAAAATATATCAAAATACTTATGTAATGCAGCAAAAGGATGTTTAGAGGAAAATTTATATAGCTACAAAAGTCTATATTAATAAAGAAAGATTTCAAATCAATATCTCATCCTCCAAATTAAGGAACTACTATAAGAGGAAATTTATCCAAAAGCAACAGAAATAAAGACTGAATAAACACTGGAATAGAGATAAATTGGAGAAAAGAAAACTAACAGAATCAATGAAATAAAAACTGGCTTCCTTAAAAAGATAAATAAAACTGACAAGGTTTTATCTTAATTGATGAAGAGGGAAAAATGAGTGGGCCAAATTATTAAAATCAGGAATAAAAATGGAGACATTACCACCAATCTTACAGAAATAAAAAAGAATATAAAAGAATATTATATGGGATACGGGAATGGTTCAGCAGGTTGAGCACTTGCTTTATAATTGTGAGGTTTGAGGATAGAATCTGGCCCTGGCCCATGCAAACCTATATGCTGAACAGCCCAACTAGTAACCGCAGGGACTGCGGTAAAGGTTCTCGCCTCCCATGTAGGAGGCCCATAGTTCGGTTCCCACCCACATGGCCCCACATCTACCTGTGTGGAATGAAACCATGTTATAACTAATGATGTACAACTATGGAGACTGCTCTGCTCCCCTCTTCTCTCTTTCTCTCTCTCTTCCCCATCTCTGTCTCTCTCTCACCTTCTCTCAAAAAAATAAAAATAAACCTTAAAAAAAAAAAATGAACATCAAAACTTCTTAAACTCTTCCAAAATACAGAATAATTCCTAACTCAGTCCTTGAGGTTAGTATTATCCTGATACCAAAACCAGACAAAGCTATTACGAGTGAAAAATACTAACTTTTATAAATAAAGATACAAAAATCCTCAACAAAATGCTAACAAACCTAATCCAATAAAATATCAAAAAGATAATTCAGAGTGACCAAGTAGGATTTATCTCAAAATACAAAGGTGGTTCAGCAGGCAAGATTTAATTACTATAATTTAACACATTTATACAATAAAGTAAAAATACCACATAATCATCTCATTTGATTCAGAAAAAGCAGGTGGTGAAATCCAAGACTATTTAATAATAAAAACAATCAACAAACAAGAAATAGAAGGGAATTTCTTAAACCTGATAAAAGGAATCTTGGAAAATCTAACTAACATCATAATTAATGATGAAACAGTAAAAGCTTTCCCCCTAATATCATTTACAATAGCATCCAAGTAATAAAATACAAAGGAATAAATTTAACCAGGAAATACAAGTCTAAGAACTTCAAAACATTGCTGAAACAAATTAAACATTACTGAAATTATGGAAAGACATCTTATTTTCATAAAGTATTGAAAGAAAATACTTTTAAGATGGCAATACTCCCCAAACTGAATGCTAATAAAAATGAGATACCACTTGACATCTGCAAGGTTGGGTATCAAAACAACAACAACAACAACAAAAAGGACGGGGGAAAAGTGTTAGTGAGGATGTGGAGAAATCGGAAGCTTCACTCATTATTGGTGGGAACATAAAGTGGTACAACCACTATGGTAAACAGCTATTGTAGTTCCTCAAGAAGTTAAAGAGGGGAAGCCGGGATGGCTCAGTGGGTTAAGTGCTCACTTTGCAGTGCCGGGGACCAGGGATCGAGTCCCGGCCCTGGCCCGTGTGGAACCATGTGCTGAGCTGGGAGCTCCCCCAGTTCAGTTCTCTCTCTGTCTCTGTCTCTGTATCTCTCTCTCTCTCTCTCTCTCTCTCTCAAAAATAAATAAATAAAAATATTTAAAAAAAAAAAAAAAAAAAAAAAAAAAAAAAAAAAAAAAAAAAAAAAAAAAAAAAAAAAAAAAAAAAAAAAAAAAAAAAAAAAAAAAAAAAAAAAAAGAAGTTAAAGAAACATAGAATCACCGTATGATCCAGCAATTCTATTCCTATGTACTCAAGATGCAAAAAACTTATGTTCACAAAATAACTTGCACATGAATGTTCATGGTAGTATTATCCAAAATAGTGAAAAAGTTTAACCAAACAAATAGCCATGAACTGATGAACTGGATAAGTAAAATATGGTGGATGAACTTTGAAAACATTATGCTAAGTCAATGGTGTCCAATCTTTTGGCTTCCCTGGGCTACAATGGAAGGAGGATTGTCTTGGGCCACACATAAAATACATTAACACTAACGATAGCTGATGAACTAAAATAAATAAATAAATAAAATAACACACACACTACCACTCCCACCCCCACCCCCACTTCCATGTTTTAGAAAATTTACAAATTTATGTGGGCCACATTCAAAGCCATCGTGGGCTGTGGGTTGAACAAGCTTGTGCCAAGTGAAAAAAGTCAGGTGCCCAAGGCCACGTGTTATATGACTTCATTTATAGAAAATGCCCAGAATAAGCAAATCAATAAAGAGAAAGCAGATTAGTGGTTACCAGGGCTGAAGAGAAGGAGGAATGGGGAGTGAATACTTTACTGGTATGGCATTTTCTTTGGGGTAATTAAAATGTTCTGGGATTAGACAGTAATGACATTGTGATTATATTCCTCTTTCTTAGTGGTTGAAATAAGTAATTTTATGTTATACGAATTATACCTCAATTTAAAAATTACCAAAAAACAACAATGAACTTCAACATACCCAACAACATATAAATTAAAATGACTGAAGTCCTTTCAGTGTTCTCATGTCTATATGCATAAAAAACTACATCGAAAATAGGCACAGGAAGCCGGGATGGCTCAGTGGGTTGAGCGCTCACTTTGCAGCTCTGGGGACCAGGGATCGAATCCCGGCCCCAGCCCCAACCTGTGCGGACCCATGTGCTGAACTGGGGAGTTCCCCCAGTTCAGTTCTCTCTCTGTCTCTGTCTCTCTCTCTGTCAAAACAATTAAAAAAAGAAAATCTTTAAAAAAAAAAAAGAAAATAGGCACAACTGTTTTAGCTACCATAAGAGAAAGAGATAAGAGGAAAAAGTCTTATACTAATCTTAAGAGGTAAGTTTATACTGATCATTGTACTCACTTGTAAGTACCAGCAATCCTATTAGCAAGCTCCCAGGAAAACAATATCAACCTGGCCTTGGGTACAACAGTGACTCACCAAGCTTTTCTGGTTCATCAGGCCCTGTGCCTGCAATGCAGCTGCTCTCCAGGCCATAGGTGGGGTCCACTTTCCCAGAGGCTCGAGCTGCTTCTTGCACTTTTTTGACATGAGCTTCAACCAATTCCAGTGGTACCTCCTCCCTGACCCGAGAAAACTCCTCTGTTCAAGAATATAAATGGAACAGTGGCTTGGTTTTATACAAATATATGCTTCAATGTAAACCACTAGTAAATTCAAAATGACATTAGTGTCTTTTTTTGAGGATTCAATCCTATCTGATAATCTTACACAGCAATGAATTTCTATGACTATGTTTTTACCTTACATGTACCTTGGATCCAAAAATAAGAGATCTTTAAATTTCTATCAGTAACAAATCAAAATGGCTGTCCATATTTTATCTAATTCTGATTGGCTAGATTGATAACAAAGAAAACAATAAGGATTAAACAACCAGAAAGCCAAGAAAAGAATTCTGTGGCATGATAAAGTTCTAATTATAATCAGTAATATAATCCAAGAATGTTAATGACTTTTATCAATTCTATCAAATTTCAGATAACTCACAAAATATACCATAAAAACTGTTTTCCCCACCAATTCTTAATAAATACTCTTAATTTTAAAACTATTCAGCCATATAAAATGAAAAATAGAGGTATCTCTGGCTGGATTTATTCCAGACAGCCCTTGTATTACATTTCAGGTGCTTCAATTAAAAATGTTATAGTACTTTTAAATACAGCATAGTATTTTTAAGGGGTTGTATCTGACTTTTTGTTATTTAAATAACAGAAATGTATATAATAGCTGGTAACATTTAAATCTGAGATAACATTAATATTAAAGAAAGTATTAAGAGTATTATCTGAAACTGGCAAGATGGCTTGAGAGTCCATACCCAAAGCCGCTTTTGCTGCAGCAGATGCCACACGAGGGTCTACCACAGACGCCAAAAAAGCAACAGTGCTCATGACTGGGTTTCCTGACTGACTAAAGGGGACAGGCTGGTAGGCCAGGGGCCCAAGGGATGCATCGGAATTCTCCAGATATGGGTCCTCAATGGGAAGCCTCAAAAAATGGAGGATGCATTCATCCTGAGTACGACTTCCAACATGTTCTGACACTTTGTTCCAATCATCTTTGTACATCTCCAAGGCCTACAACAGGAAAAAAAAAAAAAGGAGCTTTAATATCAGGTAACAAGGAAACAATATTTAAAAATATAAGAAGCCTATGACTGTTCTTTAGTTTTCTTTTAAAAAAATAATGAAAATGGTTATATTCTATATAAGAAAATAAGCAGATCTGACTGCTTTTCTTATTATATTAAATTACCAGGCAAGAAAACAATACTTTATTAATACAGACGATTGTTAATATAAAAAGAATACTAAAAAAAAAAAGAAAGAAAGAAAATACTAAGGAATCTACAAAAATGGTACTAAAACAAAAGTTTTCCAAGGTCACAGGATAGAAGGGAAAAGAAAAACAATTATATTTCTATATACACCAGCAATAAAAAGTTTTAACTGGAGAAAATAATAGTATTTAAAATAGCATAAAAATAAAATATGTAGAAATAAATATAATAATATGTAAGATGAACATGTTGGAGAAAACAAAACATGCTGAGAGAAACAAAAGATCTAAATAAGAGATATACTATGTTAACTTGTTAGAGGTCTCAGTACTCTTAAGATGTCAATTTTCTCTCAAGTGAAATAGTTTCAATATAATCTCATTCAAATTCCAAGCTTTTTATGTTAGAAATTAAGAAATGATGCTAAAATTTCTAAAGTATATAAATTTCTAGTTTTGAAATTTTTAATTTTTCATACAAAATGCTGAAAAACTCCCACCAATAAAGTAAAGGCAATCTCCAAAGGAAGAATAAAATGATATAAGGTAAACTAGAAATATATGAGGTTTTGCTAAGAAAGTCCATGAATTAATTGGGTAAAAAGAATCTATTTAATAGCTTACCAAAGCTGCTACTATCACATGGCTTCCCTCTAGAGCCATGATGCCAACCAGGGGCAAATGACACATATTTGGTTGACAGAATTTGGAGGTGCTACTGGCATCTACTGGGTAGAGGCCATGGGTGCTATTAAACATTCTACAATGCATAGTAAGAGACCACAACAACAACAACAAAACTATTAAATCCAAATGTCAATCGTGACATGGCTGAGAAACCCTGTTCTAGAGCTTGATTTGCTGACCTACACTGTGAGATTAACATGCTTTGATTATAGTTCTCTCCATATTTTTGCTTGCTCCAGAGAACTTTTAACCCTGAGCTCCAAATGTTGCTCCAGGCTCTCTTTCTTGCTGGAATGACAGAGGACTCTTCCAAACCCAAGCCAGCAAATGGTCTTACTCATTCAATACCTATTCTGGGATTCCTCTGGATAGTCAGACGCTTTGGATAGTTCTAGAAGAAATTGCTTAGAAAAAAGACCCAGATTGGAACAAAAAAAAAAAACTATCACTTTATATTACTACAGTCCTTAAGGCCAGAAAGATATAACTGGGGCTGTCTTAAGTTTCTGCTATGAGTAGAAATTCGGGGGGGGGGAATGCTCTATCATAATATTCTCAAGCAAACTTGTTAAACTTATTTTTACATGGTTCCAAATGTTAAAAAACGTCCTATAAAAAAGACTCCCCCACCTTTTTTTTTTGTCAAGGTTAAGTTCTTTTTTTTTTTTTTAAAGATTTATTTTTATTGTTTTTGACAGAGACAGAGAGAGAGAGATACAGAGACAGAGAGAAGGGGGAGGGCCCAGAACAGTCTCCATAGTTGTACATCATTGGTTTTGCCACATAGTTTCATTCCACAGGTGGGTGCGGGGCTACACAGGGCAGAAACTGGGCCGGGGTCCCAATCCGGTGAGAACTAAACTGGGGGCACTCCCCAGCTCAGCACATTGGTCCACACAGGCCGGGGCCGGGATTTGATCCTCGGTCCCAGGGGCTGCAAAGTGAGCACCTAACCCACTAAGCCATCCTGGCCTCCCAAGGTTAAGTTCTTTACTGGAAGATACACTCATTTAAAATGTAACTCAAAGTTACACAGAAAAAATACTTCTGGAGTTGCATATGAAAGAAAGGTATGTCAAGTGTATGCATACTGTGAGAAAAATCATTGATGCTACTTAGTAAATATCTCCTAATGCTATTGTTTCTATACTCTAGTGAGTATAAAATATGTTAGAAACTCTCCTAGTGATAAACAAATATTAATAACCCTCATGCATTTTATTTGCAGGTGCAAGATTTTATGTCCATTAATTATCTAAGGCAAAATAAATGAAGAACACGAGAAAGAAAAGCAGGCATAAGAAAGAATATAAAGTTAACAAGAAAAAACAATAAGGTCACAGATTTAACATTTGTCAACTTCAAGCTCAGGGACACATAATCAGCAAGAATTCTATAACCGGGGAAGCGGGGATGGCTCAGTGGGTTAAGCGCTCACTTTGCAGCTCCGGGGACCGAGGATCAAATCCCGGCCCCGGCCCCCAGCCCGTGTGGAACCATATGCTGAACTGGGGAGTTACCCCAGTTCAGTTCTCTCTGTCTCTGTATCTCTCTCTCTCTCTCTCTCGTCAAAAACAATAAAAAGTAAATCTAAAAAAAAAAAAAAGAATTCTATAACCAGTTGTGAACTTACGCATAAAAGAAATTGTGAAAGTCTTTTTTAAAAATCCCCTTAATCATTATGGACTATAGAATAGCACCATTTCTTCTTTTTTTTTTTTTTTAATTTATTGTTAAATTTGATGAGGTTACATTGGTTGGTAACAATTAGACAGTTTACAGATGTATAAGTCCACCTCACATCATTCATGCATCGTATTATGTGCCCATCACTCAGTATCAGTTCCCCTTCCATCACCTTATATCTAAGTGCCCACTCCCACCTCCCTACCATTTCTTCTTTCATTCTGTATTTTGATTTTATCAATGCAATTTCAAACTATTATACTGATGATACATTTTTCAGGTGAAATACCTGAAATTCCTCATACATTTTACAAATGAAATATTATGCAAACAAGCCTCCATATCATATAGATCTTATGCAATATTTATTTTTTTAAAAATGAATGTAGAGCACTGTATTCCCTTCATGTCTACCAATCAAAGATATTTTTCAAATTGCATTCATTTGTCAAATGTGTAGATTCCATTTTGGTTATATGCAAAATTTAAATTATGCCTCCAATATTTGTAATAAAACAATGAAATGAACATAACCAAATATAACTTGCAGCATTCCATGCAAGAACTGTGCTTTTGAGAGACCATATTCAATACATTTTTTTTTTTTTAATAAAAGTGGGTGGTCTCAAGAATAATCTGAAGCATTTGTGCTATACTTGTCTAACAAAATAGTATTTGATATTTTTGGAAATCAACCCTAATGAGTCTTCCAGATTTATCTATTTATTAGGTAAAAATAGACTGAGTTTCTGGTTATAATTAAAAAACTTTCATCTGACTTCATGTTTTAAGCTATTAATTACTGTTAAATAAACTGTATAAATAGAAGGTGCTAGTGTTAAACAACTGTACTGGGAAGCCTTTTACTTCTTTTTGTATAAGTATGACCAACACCTGTTGACTCAACTGCTTTTTCAAAAGAGAAATCAACCACTGTACAGGTTCCATCTGCAGCAAACAAAATGCACTATTGTGTAACGATACTGTGGTTTTCTTGGATGTGTTCAGGCTAAGCAGTTGTTTAGCCATTCTGACCTCACTCTGTATTTACTATCCACTTATCTTAGATGTAGAGGACAAAATTCTGAGCATCAATGTGCAACAAGATTAAGAACTGACATGAGGGGAAGCCGGAATGGCTTAGTAGGTTAAGTGCCTGCTTTATAATTTAGTACCAGGAACTGAGGATCAAATCCCGGACACAGCCCGTGTGGACCCATACGCTGAATTGGGGTGTGCTTCCAATGCAGGAGGCCCCCAGCTTGGTTCTCACCCCCTGTCTTGGCCCCTGGGTCAAGGGGAAGTGCCTCCCATGTGGAAGGCTCCCAGCCTAGTTCCCGCCCTGCGTGGCCCCTGCCCACCTGTGTGGTATAAAACCATGTAGAAAATTGATGACATACAACAATGGAGACTGCTCTGGGCCCTCCCCCTTCTCTGTCTCTCTCTGTCAAAAACAATAAAATAAAATAAAAAAAGGAACTGACACGACTCTGTTGCTTCAGTTGATGTTGTACAACTATTATAATTTTCTTCCCAGGTCCCAAAGATTCAAAAAGGGCAATACAAAAACCTATCACATTCCTTCTCAAGTACTGAGAACTTTTAAATTAACATCCATGGCAGATATGACAAGACAGAACAGTCCTGAAATAAAAAGTAGCTCATAAAAGAAGCTCTCTGTATATCCCTGATACTGGATGGGCAGATGAGGAAAAACTCAAATGGTAAAAACTCAAAATGAAGAAATCTTTTTGAATTTGATCCACAGAGAGAGAAGAGAGAACAAGTAGAAGAGCAGTGCAAAATATAAAGGAGGTAATAATGCACCACTAAACTTTTTAAGAAACCTTAACTGCTGGAACAACTCAAAACAAAGCAAAACAAAACACAACACAAATGGGAGACCATCATCAGGTCCAGTGTCTCTCAAACTGTGATCTGGAGACTTGCTAGGCAACAGGCTCTTTCAGATGTACTGAGAGCCAAACCGTTTTCATAACAATGCTAAGACTCTTTTTGCCTTTTTCATTGTTGCCATTTACACTGCAAAAACAATGGTGGGTGAACCACTGGTCCTTTAGCATGAATCAGGCAGTGGAACCAGAATGTCTCAACAGTCACTTTATTTTTCACTGCCACATACTGGAAAAAACAAAATAAGCCAACTTTACTTAAACATTTCCTTAAAGAAAAAGTAAAAATTATTAAGTTTACTGACTCTAAACGTCTAAGTCCACGTGTTTTTCATATTCTACACTATGAAATGGGAGGTACACAAGAAAACTGACTATCAACTATCAAAGCATGAAGGCTGCCTAAAGGAAAAGCATTTATATGATTGAGTTTCAAGTTCAACTAGCCACTAAGTTCATCAAACATCATTTTTATTAGAACAAATGGCGTATACACACACCATGGTATTACAGGCACAGACATCTGGCAGACATTTTCTCAAAAACAAGGATTCTCAAAAAAATGTCACTTCAAGGAAAATAACTGAGTGTTTATTACCAATAATTACAGGAAAATTAGAATTTGTACTTAAAAGACATTTTCTGATGAGATGACATTGGCAGCAATATCATCAAATGAGATTTTAAAAATACTATATAAGAAACTATCAGGGAAAGCCGGGATGGCTCAGCGGGTTAAGTGCTCACTTTGAAGCCCCAAGGACCGAGGATCGAATCCTGGCTCCGGCCCAGGCTGACCCAACATGCTGAACTGGGGTGTGCTTCCCGAACGCGATGAGGCCCCCAGTTCAGTTAAAAAAAAAAAAAAAGAAGGAAACTGTATCAATAATTAAAAGACATGTATTAATTCAGCAAACTATTACACAATCATACATGGATAAAAGATCAAGTGCAAGAGAGACCAATGGACTTCACGCTCCATCTAACCTTTAAGAAATTACCAGTGGGGGAAAGCCGGGACGGCTCAGCGGGTTGAGCGCTCGCTTTGAGGCCATGAGGACCGAGGATCGAATCCCGGCTCCGGCCCAGGCAGGACCCACATGCTGAACTGGGGAGTTCCCACAGTTTGGTTCTCTAACTGTCTCTGTCTCTGTCTCTCTCTCTATCTGTCAAAAAGTAAAATAGAAATAACTATGCAC
>PVKE010046810.1:0-12150 GCA_004027555.1 Craseonycteris thonglongyai | reverse complement strand
AGAGAGAGAGAGAGAGAGAGAGAGAGAGAGAGATACAGAGACAGAGACAGAGAGAGAACTGAACTGGGGGCATTCCCCAGTTCAGCATATGTGTCTACATGGGCCGGGGCCAGGGCCAGGATTTGATTCTCGGTCCCTGGCGCTGCAAAGTGAGTGCTTAACCCACTGCGCCATCCTGGCTTCCCCGAGTAAAGACTTTTTAAATGACACATTCTGCAACTTTCTTAGGCATAAAATATTCACCAAAGTGTTTGTCTTCTATTCTAGGTACCTTTCTCTAATTTTATATTTAATATTTATATATCATTTTCTTATAAACTGGCTTCTGTGTTGGTAGATATGGCAAATAATGATTAAGTGTGTGAAGAACACTTCTGTTTTAGGTAGGGTTCTTTCTGTGTTAGGAAGAGATGTTCCTTAAGCTATCTCTGGCCAAGAGGGCATATTCTACAGAAGGCTCTGAAGAAACCTGAGACTAATATTCTTTGGAACTGGTGGGTCAGGAATGGTGCCTTTTGGCTTGCAACTGCGTGTGATCTCCATCCAGCCTTCTGGTTTCCTCACTTCATGAGATTTAAGTTCAGTTCACACCCCTCACACTACCTTAAACTCTTAATTTGCTTTCCAAAGTCAGACAAATCTGATCTGCCCATCTCAATTTTTCCCCCTAGCTGTGGAGTCCTAGGCCTTTTGGTCAAATACTCCTCTCTGGTTGAGGCAACTGTCAGGGATAATAGTACAGGGTCACTAAGCCTGCTCTTCAGAAAAGCCAAGGAGAGGACTGTCAGGCTGCCTTTTTATTTATTTTATTTATTTATTTATTTATTTATTTATTTATTTATTTATTTATTTATTTATTTATTTATTTATTTATTTATTTATTTATTTATTTAAATATGGTGCCACTTCCAAATCTTATGTATATCCAGCATCAGACAATATTTACTGCCTTTTAAACAAAAAAGTAGCTTTTTATTAAACTATTCCATCAGTGATGACGTGTACGAAGGTTGTCCAGAAAAAAACCCATCCATTGTCAGTATAACGAGAAGGGTTACATGATTGAATATTTTCTAGAAAGCCACTATTTGTTCATTGTCTAATATATTTTGGGTTGTTCAGTATTGACTGATACAGGACTTACTGATATCTCATTGTGACTTGAATATCCATAGCTATGTGGATCATAGGAAGAAACTAGGTATTACTTTCTTTTATTCTAGTATTTAATTATTTTCAGATATTGATTCTTTGGTTATAGGATATTATGTGTGCACTTTGGACAGTTGGAAAAATATGCTTTGAATTTCTTTATGCATTTTGAATAGTTGACATGATACTGTATATGTAACTGCACTTTGGCTTAAGTGCTTATCATTAAACATTTTCTGTAACTCACAAGTTTAGTGGCTACATAATAATAATCTATTTTATAGATCTGCTATAGTTTATTAGTCACACTAATGTTGAAAATTGAGATCTTCCAGTTGTAGAAGCACATATTATGCTATGTTGATCATATTTTATCCTTGTGTCCCTGACTATCTTCCTAATTATTTGCATAAATTACTAGGTTAAATTTTTTTTTTAAGGCTTATGTGTACAGATACCTTGTCTTCTCCAAATATTTTGTTTCCACCCCTCCAGGTAATATGTGAGGTTCTATTTCACCTCACTCTCATTAGTATTGTATGTTCTTGTAATTCTGTTTACTAAATTGATGGGTAAAATGGCTTGACATTGTTATTCAAATCTGTAATCTTGGATTTGCTAATGGGTGGTATAAGAACCTTCTATTCTAAGTTACCCTGGACCATTTGGAGATTCATAGAACCTGTCCTGTAATACTTTGTCTACTTGTATATGTTTTCCCACACATGTGTGTTTCTTGATTTTGTTACTTTTTGACATACAACACTTGTTTTAATTTAAGTTAAATACAATTCAGATTTGTTTAAATCATTGGCCTATATGACTATGCCTTGAGTGATTTTAACAAATGGTAATTTTATATTCACTTAATTACATATGCTTTTAGGATATACAACCTAAGAAATTTTTCATTAGAAGTAGAGGCGACTTTCTTAAACTGGAAAAAATAAAGTTCAAACCATAATAGACAAGATTGATTAATTCATTCATGTTAACATTGATGACATATGCATCAAGTAGGGCAGAAAACATGATATACCATCTGTTATTACAACATGCAAATTAAAATGAGATAGTTTCACCTATCAGAAACAGACAGTTCTGAACCTTTGAGTTGGATAACTTTAATACACTATTGGTGGGAGCATCATTTGGTAGAACCATTTTGTTAATGTTTTGTACATATCCAGTAAAGGTACATATTCTTTGGACTCAGTAATTCCATAATAGGTTTGGACTCTAGAGAAAGTATTATACTAAGAAAGCTGTTTCCTGCAAATTCTAGTAATAGAAAAATTCGGAAATACCTAAATCACTCATCATGAGGAATGAATAAATAAATTAGCAGGAATAAATAAATAAATGAGAGTATGAGCTAAAAATAAATACTGTATGCAATTATACAAATGAAATCTTATACAGAGACCATGAATGTATGATAAATCTCAGTGACAATGTTAAGTTAAATATCCACTTTACAGAATGATTTGCACTATGACACATTCCTATAAAGTTTTTAAAAATCCTCAAAACTATACCTCAAAACTAGACAAACGTATATAACAGAAGTATAAAGAAATGCATGGAGAGGATAAACATCAAATTCAAAGTTCTGTTGGAGAGAAGTATCAGAGTGCTTACTTATTGTGTTAATTCTTAACTGGGGTGCTGGGTACACAGATGTCTGTTCTCTTATATCCTAGATATTTTTCTAAGTCTTAAATATTTCATAAGTAAATAGAAGCTTTGTTATCATAGGCTAATTCATGCCAATTTGGGATCTTTTTCTGTGCTTTCACATCCGCTTATTTCCTAAGCCTTATTCTCATTCCCTTGCCTTGGCCCATCATCCTCTTTTTCCAGTTTTCACATAAATTAATCTATCGTAATAATCTCCTTCCTGGTTTTACCTACATAAGTTTCTGCTTTTTATTCTAAATCAGTCCTTCTGAACGAAAATTTAGATCTTATCAGTAACTGCTCAGAAGTCTTCAGTAGTTCTGGTTATTTACTGAGTATCACCCTGTTAGTATGCTATTCAAGAGCCTCTGATCCGAGGTTTGGATTCCACGTTGTATTTCTGTATTTCCCATGATTATCCCTTGGCACCGCTCAGTACTCAAACCATTCTTTCTTATCATAATACCCTTGTTTGTGCTGTTTCTCTTTCCAGGAATACATTTCTATCTTCATGTATTTCCAGTCCTGCCCAGGTCCATTCTTGAACAGAGTTTGGGACAGTTTTTTTTAAATCAAAATTGAATAATATCTGGATCCTTAATAAACAAAAAACAGTTCTTATTGATCCCTAATACTGATTTAAATATATTGCAGTATCATTTAAATATACACAATTATACAAATCCATAATTAGGTTTAAAAGTCATACATTTCTTACACTAAGTAACCACAAAGCCAAGAAAATTACAAACAAAACTACAAACTGTACAGTTTTCATTGACATTTCTTGTTCTGTGCTGATTGTAATATGAATCAGGTACAGACTGCTTCTGCATTTGACATGCCTGTATTACTATATGCTGTAAGATATATCAATTCTCTCCTCCCGTTCTCTAATTGAATTATTGCAAAACCCTCACTCCTATGGTATTCCCACCTTCACTGGCATAAATGTGTCATTGAGGCATCATCTGTAATATGCATCATAATGTTCAGTAGTGTTCCCACCAAGTAGCCTGATTTTGTATATAGAAAAAACATTTCTGGACCTAAATGCAGATATTATTCAATAAATATTAAATTAGCTACTTACTATATGCTATTGGCTGTGTCAGGTATATGGGTCCACATATGCATCAAACATGGATCCTGCCCTCATGGATTTTAGTGGAAAAATAAAAGGAATTGGTATTTATGGAAAAGATAAATGCTGAGGATGGGATTTGAACTTTTATAGGAGAACTATTTCAAGTTCAGAGCTGTTAACCATTCAGTCCTTCAGCTACTCAAGGACACAAGCAGGAATATTAGGTCAATATGTTTATTTTAAGTTGATTTTCTTTACATTTATATATGTCATTCTTTCTCCTTTCATTACTTCTCCCATTTCTTTTTCATGGACCATATTTTCTTAATTTTTCTAGAACTGAGGAAGGTGATACTTCTTTCATTTCTTTTTCATGAACCATATTTTCTTAATTTTTCTAGATCTGAGGAAGGTGATACTAATATCATGTTACGAAGTAGGAACCTGAGACTTAGGCACATAATTTGCTCAAGGATATACAATGAGGAAGTGGCTAGGCTGAATCTTGTATTAATATATCTACTCATCTAATTCCAGGTTCTTAACCCTCTTGGTATACTGCCTGTCAGTACTTCCTTATGCTTGGATCTAAAAAGTAAGCCTTTGTCCTTATGTTATTTCATAGAGAACCTTTGCATTTGTTAAATTAAAGGGTGCTTTTTCTTATTAGGAGAACAGACCCTCGTAGAGTACACATTCGGTAAATATTGGTTGAATCAATAAATTAAAATTATATCTTACATTGAAAGAATAACTATAACTAACTTAAAACACCAAAATTAATTGGTATACATAATTAGGTGTTTGAGCTTGATTTTTTTAAAGAGGAGAATGAATCACATACACGGGTTCTAGCATAAGTAACACCCTTTTTTAAGTTTACCAGCTCATAAAAAAAGGAGATGTTATTTCTGTTGGACCCTGTACATTAAAATAGTCTGTTTGTTTTTTAAAAAATGAGCAGGTGGGGAAGCCAGGATGGCTCAGTGGGTTAGGTGCTCACTTTGCATCGCCGGGGACCGAGGATCGAATCCCGGCCCCGGCCTGTGCGGAACCATATGCTGAACTTGGAGCTCCCCCAGTTTAGTTCCCTCTCTGTCTCTGTCTCTGTCTCTGTCTCTCTCTCTCTCTCTCTCTCTCTCTCTCTCTCTGTCAAAAATAAAAATAAATAAAAATGTATTTAAAAAATGAGCAGGAGAGATCAACTTCAGGTTATAATCTGGGATTGGTATAGATTCAGTCTTCTCTCTTACATCTTTTGTATCTAGGGCTGTTAAGTATTTCAAATTAAAAATGAAATTTATTATTTAAAAAACTGATGCAATTGAATACCCCAAATCTTTGAATAAAGAGTTAATTGTATTTACTACACTATTTTTAACAAAGGAAAAAATGTAGGCAGTCATATTTTAGAAAGGCTTTTTTTCACATCAGTGACTTTCCTATTGACTAAAGTTAACTAAAATAGTAATTTTTAAATATAATGACACAATGTAAAAATTATCCCTATCGTTGACAGCATGGCCCTTCCTGGTGAAGAGGGCAGATTGAATTAATTAAGCTTGTCATGTCTAATGTACTCCTCAAGAAAAATCAAAGGAATCATTTTAACTTTGTATTCTTTTGTTGTTTGATAGGCATAATTCACGGTTTAAAAACCCTAGTTTAAGGTTTTAGTTATAACATGTGTGTCTTAAAAATTGATAAGCTATAGTTAATGCTTATATTAATAACTTGATAAGTATATTTGAACAGTGATGTGTAATTATCGAATTGGAATTAAAACCATTTCAGTTTCTACAGGTTATTCAGGAATATGTTGGGGCATTTTTTCTTTAATAGTATATAAGAAAAACAGAGGGATGATTAATAAACAAGTGGATGTCTGGGATAGGATGCTTTTTCCATTTGAAATGCTAAAATATTGTAAATATACAAAGGAGTGTTTCTGGTCAGCTTATGTTGAGGGATCATATTAGTTAATGGTCCTTAAATATTCTGAAATATGGCCCTAGATACTTTACTCCAGAAGCCATCAAAAAGATACATTCTTTGTGCCATGGCTAAGAAGGAGAGGAAGGTTTTTAGTGTACTGAAATAAATACTTTTCTGTCTCGCATTTAGAAGATTTTCTAGCTTTTTTAATCTAAATCCTTTGTGACTTCTATTTTGTATCTTTTAGTATAATTTGTAGAAATATTTCAGGCTGCCAATTTAGATAATTCTCTGTGGAAATCATGTCTATATACTCACTAAATTGATTGATTTTTTTAAAAAGAAGTAGAGAGGTGCATCTTTATTTTAATATCTTTATGGTTATAATGGCTTGTGTTTCATTGCATTCTTGATTGTAAATATTTTATTAAGGGTATATTTTTAAACTTCTGTGAATATAGTGAGTTTTGTATTTGATGCAGTTATGGTAAACTGGTATAGAACTTGGTGCTCAAGGACTTGGAAATAAAGCCCTAATCTTCCGCAAACTCTTGGGTGTTTGCCCTGAAAAGATTGGCTGGCAGGGATGGGGTAGAAGCTCCTAATTCTGTGAACTCTTGTGTACACTCACACATTAATCCTAGACTAAAGTTGTTGGAACGTTTTGTTATTTATTTGGGTACTTAGATAAACAAGCTTCCACCACAATATATATTCTCTACTAGACTAACTTTGTTTGGGTTCATGGTTGACAAATAACATAACTCAATTATTAAATCACTTGCAGGATTGTTTTCTTTATGCTACAGCAAATTATGGCTACATTTTACACGGAGGAGAAAACTATAAGCAATATATTGAAAATGGTATTTCCTCCATCTTACAAGAACGTAGAATGATTTCGATGATTATAACTAAAGTTTTGGCCTCAGCAATAAATTTCTGGGCTGTGCTCCAGGATTATATGTGGGTCTAATTGTGAAAGACTTGAATTTACAGTTTACTAGGTTATAGATATATTATTTTTAAAAAATATTTAAAAGAAATACAGGTTATTTTTAATGATAAATATTACTGCAGCAAAAAATACCATTTTACATGCTATGGAAAAAATAAAATAATACGTCTGTTATTCTTGATTCCCTTTTAGCCTGCTTTTGAATTCATTTTAAGTGAATTGTCTATAAATATTGTGTTGCTAACTAAATTATTGACTCAATAAGTGGGATTATGCAACTTTTGAATTATTGCACTTTTCTTAGTAAAAGGAAAAGTTTATGTTTTTAATAGAGTCTCACATGAATTGGGACAAACCATTCAGAGTTGATATTAATCAAATAGAGGAATAACTTTGTTTTTTGGATATCTTTTGGAATTTTTAAAGGAAACAGGTTCGTTGATAGTATTATCAGTTTCAAATAATTTATAATTCTATTTCTATCAGACAATACATGTATAACATTGAAATTTTTTTTTAAATTCTGAAATCAAATTATTTCATCATGTTTAAACAAAAACTCCTATGCGCTTAACTTCTTCAAATATATTTAATGTAATCTAGTTTTTAAGACTTTGCTCTCCTAGTAATTAAGGTGTCAAAGTCAGTGAGTAGGCTGGTATCTTTATTATTAAAGATCAGTGATTATAATTGAGGGTTTGAAACTTTAAACAGCAATGGCATCCTGGAAAGAATAACAGAGATATGCAGGTAGATGTTTAAGAAAAAGAAAATTCACTGTGTCACTGAGCAGACTATTAGAAAGCTAATGTACATGTGAGCAGTCAAAGTCTGCTTTTCCTCCTGGTGACTTTAAAAAGATCTATTGGAGCAGGCCTTAGATGTGGAGCGTGTCATGTTCATCTACATAATTCTCCCAAACATTTTTCCCCTATCTTAAATAAATTTGTTGCATTCAGTAAGCACTTATTGTTGGCTTATCATGTGAAATGCATCCTGTTGGAAGAATTGAAAAAATACAAGGAAAGAGAACGTTCTTATATGCTGGGACTAATGGTGACTGAGAGATTTAAGGTATCTTTCTGTGAGGTGAAATTACCCCCAAGTATATGTTATAAGTATACTTTATAAGAGGACTTTTGAGTACTGAAATTAAGTCATTTCTTTCTGTTCTTAAAACTCTTGAGGTGTTTCATACTTAACCTATGCTAATATTTAATATTGTTTCTAAATAAGTAATTACATTATTCTTTACTAAAGAATTTGACCTTTAAAGATTTATTTTTATTTTTATTGTTTTTGACAGAGAGAGAGAGAGAGAGAGAGATACAGAGACAGAGAGAGAACTGAACTGGGGGAACTCCCCAGTTCAGCACATGGGTCCACACGGGCCGGGATTTGATCCTTGGTCCCCAGTGCTGCAAAGTGAGCGCTTAACCCACTGAGCCATCCCGGATTCCCCAGAATTTGACTTTTAAATGAAAAGTCACAGTGCAAATGGCAAAACATTATTTTCTCACTTACACACCAGACTACTCTTGCCAGCCTCAGTAAATCTATCCCTTTTGACTTCTTCCCAGTCCATCCTGGGATTTATCAGGGAGAATCTCAGTTGTCTTTGCTCCTGACTTCTACATGCACTCCCATCATTTTTCTCCAGTTTTGGTGTGGCTCACAGTGGTGATATCTTCTAAAGCTGTTAAGGGCAGAGGTGGCCTAGTTTCTACCATTATTCACTGCCCATCCCAGGCATGCTGGGACTGCTGGTACCCAGGCTTGAGTTTGCTGTGTCTGTCTCATGGCCTCACCAAGTCTTTTGTGATGTTCCCCATCTCAGGTTTAGAGTACGGTATTGTCCATGGCCACAGTTGCTGATATAAGTTCTGGTGCCTGTCCTCTTATAGTCCCATGGAGACTTTTGTGAAACAGTTCTTTATAGGTTTTACTTGCTTGTTTATTGCAGTGCCCTTGTGCCCTATTCTGGCCCAAGCCCAGATGGGCTTGAGTGAGTGACACCATGCTAAGAACCATAACTCTGAGACTGGTCCTTCATTTTTTAACCAGACTGTGGATTGACTTCTCTTCACTGCCCCCCTCCCCCTGCCTTTTTTTTTTTTTTAATAATGTCTTCTAAATGTCTAGAAAACGCTAAATCCTAGATGACTACAGCTCAAGTTCAAGCAAAATATATAGATTCAGTGACTCTGGGTGATCTATAGCAGATTCTTGAGACATTTCTATTTACTGTGTTCTTTTTCAGCTGTTAACGTTTTGAAATATTCTTTGTTTCTTATTAGGATGGCCAAAAATCTTTAGTTGTGATTATTTCTGGGTAGATTTTTCTCTCTTTCACTTTTCTGTGGTACAAGATCCTAATCTTGAACAGGCTGAATTCAGTTTGAATCTCAACTTCAACACTTTAACTGGGAGGATGAGCATGACACATTTTTAAATTTCTAGGAAACTAAATCTTCTCATCCATGAAATTGGCAGAAAACATCTGTCTCATAGGGAATGTTGTGAGGATTAGAGATGTGTCAAGTGCTGCCCACTGGCTAGATGCTCATTATGTGATAGCTAATGTTGACCTCCCTGAGTTAGATGGATCACTTATTAACTATCAGTAAATAAATGAATCTCTTTTGTTACTTTGCTTCATAGATCTGTGCTTAGAGGCAGCTCTGTTGCATCATTTCCTGTAGCCTACCTGGAAGATGACTGTTTCTCTTTTAAATGATTCTTCCAGCGTCCCACAAGTGACTTACAAATTATAGCTAGTCCCTCTTTCAGGTTAGTGCACTGCAGTCAGTTTTTTATTTTTTAAATGTGGGGGTGGGGGTGGGGGTGGGGAAACATTAGAATTTTTGCACATGATGTGAGCATGTGACAGCAAAGCATAAAATAAAACACAACAGCACACAGAGCCCAACCTTTGTGGTTCTCTGTACCACAGTTTAAGAAAAACGAGAAGAGTGAACCAGGTGATCTTTTGATAACTTTTTGAAGTTAAAAAAATGAAAATCTGTTGTTCTGTAGGATAAGCACTACTGTAGCGACCTTAATTTAGACAAGTGGTTTGGATATAAGTAGGATTTGTTCTGGTTTTCTCATTGTGAAATAAGTGTCTAGGACAAACTCAGTGTAAGTTAGAGTTTGGAAATTGATTGAACACCTTCCAGACCTTTTAATTGTAGCTTTCAAAGACTTTCCTTACATTTTGAAAATAAATACTTGTGCTATTTATTCACAAATCAGAGGCTTGAAATTATTTGTCAGTGTATTTTCTGAAGTGATTTTTACCAGTTAGTACTTTAAAAAGAATATTACCTTGAATTATTATAACACATTAAATTTTTGAGAGCAATGTGAGAATCTCTTACAGATGATATATTGATAAAACAATTCGAATATTTCCTGATGAAGGCAGGGAAGTATATTTTTATATTTTTTCCATTTAATAATACTATTTTTCAGAAGAAATATTTTGACAGCTAATATGTTGATAGGTTCAGTATGATATCTTCCAAACAGTTTTCTCCAGAACACTAACTTTTCAGAACTCAAGTGAAATGGCTCCCCAGTTAATTAATCAAAGAATTGGTGAATTAATGTTAATGATCTTTTTAATGTAGGACACTTTTGCATCTTTAATATGTTAATCTGAATTGTGTGTTCTCATAGAGAAAGGCCAGTACACACATTATGTAGCCTGATATTCACAGAACACCTTTTGGCATTCTTCATAATATTAGTGTTCCAAGGATACAGTTTGTGAGAAGCTCATTCATATTTAGTACTTTGCAGTTTAATACATTTTTATTTATTTATTTATTTATTTTTGACAAAGAGAGAGATACAGAGATAGAGAGAATTGAACTGGGAGAGATCCCAGTTCAGCATATGGTTCCACACGGCCGGGGCCGGGATTTGATCCTTGGTCCCCGACACTGCAAAGTGAGCGCTTAACCCACTGAGCCATCCCGGCTTTCCCTACTTTGCAGTTTATAAAGTATTTTTGCATTATTACCTCATTTAATTCTCATAAGCTTGTTAGGTATTGTTTTACTGGCCAGGTGCATGAGTGTTGGGAGAAACTGTGGCTGTATTATGAAGACACATAATTACTTAGTTGGAGATTAGTTTATGTTGAGAAGGAAATTAGATTTTAAGCCAGCAACAGAATCTTGTTTTGAGAAGAATTTGAGAAGTCAATTGAGTACAGCTTTGGTGATAAAAGAGCAATCTGTTAGAAAACAATGATTTAGAGAATGAGAGTTTAAGAATGTCAACTATTAACCACTGGGCCTGCTAGTGAAATTTTCCACTCCTTAATTATATTTGTGTCAACAAGAAAGAATTTCTTTAAATGTCATGTTTTTAGGAGTACATTATGGTTCTACAATATAAACTCTGGTTCTTATTAAATTAAATTTAAAACTACAAGTTAACCTATAATACTAATATTTGTGAAAATAAGCTCTGTTTGTTTCTAAAGTGTAAGCTCCACAATCCAAATACTCTGAATCATAGACTGATAGAAAGTTGAGTCCAAAGAGATCTTTGGTGTCCTTTAGTCAATCTTCCTTTTCAAAAAGCTGAAATTATCCCTACTCCATTCCTACTGAATGATGGAATTGAATAGAATGGTTGAAAATCACTGGAAAGGTGCTCAGTTGTTTTATGTGTTAACAGATACTTACACAATGCTTACCATTTGCCAGGTAGTGTCCTAAGGGATCTATAAATAGCATATTTCATTAATAGTTACTGAGTGTCTGCTAATGTGCCAGATAGTTTGCCTGGCTCTTTAATGTATTTTACTAAATCCTGAAGAAGTTTGTATTATATTAATTTTATACATTAGGAAACAGATTCTCTTTTTTTCCCAGTTTTATTTTGTTCGTTACATACTGCATTAGAAAGCCAAATCACACTGCATCTGTCTTTCTCTGTTCTGTCATACTCCACTCAGCATAGTACCCTCCGGGTCCATCCATGTCACTGCAGATGGCGAGAACCCATTTCCTTCCATGGCTGAGAAATATTCCATTGTATACTTGTACATGTACCACCTACTCTTTGTCCATTTATCCACTGATAGATACTCAGTCAGCCTCTGTATCTTGGTCATTGTAAGCAATGCTGCAATGAACATATGGATGCACATGTACTCTCAAAGTACCCTTTTGTGCTTTTGTGTTTCTATGGATAAATACCTAGAAGTGGGATTACTGGATCCTTTTTTTACCTCTTGTTATAGCCTTTGTTTAAGTCTTGTTTTTTTTGTGGGGTTTTTTGTTTTTTATTTTTGGTATAAGTATTGCTACCCCAGCTTTTT
>PVKE010046808.1:0-12134 GCA_004027555.1 Craseonycteris thonglongyai | reverse complement strand
GGAGAGTTGTGTGGGGAGGGGGGAGTGGGCACCAGATATATGGGGTTGGAGGGGGACCTGATTCTGGGAGCTGGGCACATAATGCGATGCATGGGTGATGTGATGTGGAGTTGTCCATTGGGAAACTGTCTGATTGTTACCAACCAATGTCACCCCATTAAATTTAACAATAAAATATAATAATATTAAAAAAAAAATGGAGCTAATGTGGATATGAAAGATATTCATTCTCAAACCCCTTGTAGAGTAATATGATACAGTCTTACAGGAGAATTTGACAAAGTCTATGAAAAAAAATCTTAATGCATTATAAAATTTATTTACAAGTAATTTTTTTTTTTAATTTAAAACGTTCTCTGTGATACAACAAACCAATTTCGAAAACTGTATTGCACAAAAATGTTTACACAAACATGGAATAAATAAATATATATATATATATATATATGTGGGGTTATTTTCATTCCTTGGAAATAGCAAATTTCTATCAATACAGAAATTGTTTTATAAATTAGACTACCTCTATTAAATAAAGTGAGAAAAATATGTCTACTCACCCAAAAATATGCTGTTATGTTAAGATAGCAGAACATTAAAAAGACATAGTATAGTCTTTTTTTAAGGTATGTGCTATGTGTATGCATATGTACGTGTACGCACATTGATATTTATGTGTAGCTCATCTGCAAGTACATAGTTTTAATGATGTTTATTTCTGGAACAATGGCATTGGCATATGGCTTGAGGAAATGGAATGGGGGACAGGTAGCTTTTACTTATCACTGTATCATCTTTGGTACTGTTTGATTTTTAAATAATAAACAGTTGTAATTTTGTTATTAAAATTAATTTTTTCCTGAAACCTATAAATGGTCAACAAATCCCACAGCAATTCACGTTAAAAATCTTTCCATTGCTATCTACTTTGCTCCCACACCACACTTTCTCCATGGTCCCATTTCCCCTGCCTTTTTAGGAAAACTCCATTTGCTCCAGTAGGAATGCCCCTTGTTTTTCCCAACTATCCTGTTGCTTCTTCTATTTTCATCTATTTCTTCCCTTTTTCCCAGCTTCATCACCAACCCCCTAAAACCAGACCATCAATGCAGAACACCTCTTGAAGGGAGTGGAAAGAGAACATCCAAATGCCTTTTCCTTGGCAAAACAAAGCCAAAAGCCCTCTTTACCAAACAGGAGGAATAAAAAGTCTGAGAACAGTAATATACTAATAAATGCTGTCTCATCATGCCTAACCCCCACCCCTCCTCTCTCCTTCCTTCCCTCCCTCCATCCCTTTCTCTCTACCCTCCATGCAATGAAACCAGAAAGTGTGACTTCATTATTAAACCCTAGAATGCACCACACACCCATTATATAGTAGGTAGAATGTTGGTTGAATATATTTTTGAACAAGTCACACCCTCAGCAGCTTATATGCAGTTAGGGAGGCATACAATTTTCGTAATTCCTCCTTAATATCACATGTGCCGTTGCCTCACTATTACCTGACAGGTAATAGAAGCATTAAACAACCAGCCGCCAAGGCCTAAAGATTTTGCTTCTGCAAAGTCCTGCATGCTAATACAAGCTGTCAGCCAGGGAACCCAGCCGAGCTGTGCTTAGCAACCAGTTCCCTTGCTATCTATTTTGGTTAGCTATGTCAAAAGTTATTCTAACTTCATTCCATCCGTGGATTCATGTCATGAGAGAAAGATACCACAAAGAGGTGAGAAAACAAAATCAAATGTATGTATGTTCAACACCTCAAAAGACTGTTCTAAAATGCCTCTCCTTCCCAGTGTGGCTGGGGCAGCACTGCACTCTTGTTTACAGCCCATTTGGGAGGGATCTGTTAGGCAGAGGGAAGGTGTCTTTGACCTTCATCTCCCTGGAAGGAGAAATACAGAACAGCTGTCTGATTACCATGTAGACCTCATTTCCTTGACATTGAACCACTTATTTGGGAAACACGAAAAATAGAATTGAGTCACTTCTTTTTCCCTAAGATGTTCGTGAAGGCTCTGGACTTTTGGCGAGTTGAAGGATCATTAAAATTGTACGGCCACAAATGCTCATTAGGTGGAAACGAAAAAGTGCGCAGCCTCCAAGTTAGGAATCAAGTACGGCATTGAGTGCCATTACTTATACATGGTATTCTGGCTCATAATTTCCAGGGAGAAGCCTCTGAATGTAAATAGATATAAACTTTTCCCCAAAATAACTAAGGCTAAGACCTTGACCAAGAGCAGCACATTTATTTTTCCTGGGTCAGTGCATTCCACCTTCATTCAATTGAATCCATACTCAGTCAGACCATTACATCCCAAAGCACAGCCCTCAGATATCAGCTTTATTATTTCTCATATTCTATAAAACCCCAATGAAAATGGAAAGACCCCTGCCGTTTTCATTCAACAAACTGTCTTCTGTCTCCATCCAGTCTTGATCTCAACATGCACAGCACCTAGTGCCAATTGGAACTGGAAGGCACCCCAGAAATCACTGACTTCAAGCCCCCCAATTACAGAGGAAGGAAATGAGAACTAAAGACAGGGAGACAGTTACCTAAGGGCACCGTGGGTGGCCAAGCAGAAAGGAAAAATGAAAAGGACACCTTGCTCAGTATTCTCTCCACTGGAGCACATGGCCTCCTTGGTCCTGCCTTAAATCGAAACAGCAATCAACATAATGAGATATCAGTTCAATACATTTCTATTAATGCCTCCTATGGTCTCAGAATTGGGCTAAGCTTCTGTGAGAGACACACACAAAAGGATACGTCTCAGACACTGCCCTCTAGGAGCTAATTTCATGCATATCTGAGGGGTAAATGAGGAGTGACTGCTAATGAGCAGATTTGGGGGAGGGGGTGATGAAAATATTCTGGAATTAGATAGTGGTTGCGTAACTGGGAATATACAAAAACACCCTGTTAATTGTGTATAAGAGCAAGTGTTATGCTATAGAAATTGTATCTCATTTAAAAAGTCATGCATTTCAAGTAATTGATAAGGGATCAAGAAAATCTAGGAGCAAAAAATGACTTGTACTAAATGGAAATCAGAAAGGCAGACAGACTAGCAGATGCTGATACTTCACGGAAAAGCAAGAACTTGAAGAAATATGACATTTTTAGTGGGTGGGAATAACAGAAGCGAAGGCAGGAATGTAGGCAGGAATAATGGGGATACTTTGAGGAGGAAGATGGGTTATATTAAAGGGTTGTCTTCACATTCTTAATGAGACAGGATACAGTGATAGGGCACATGTAGTGATTTTTTATAAGCATTTTTAACTTTTGTCAAAACTAAACAACTTATTGCCAAACAATAAGCCAGTTGTAATTTTCTTATAGCAATTCAACGAACAATTCGATCTGAATCGGAAACAAATAAGGAAACAAATCTTGACTCTGGGTACTTGCACAGGAAGTCAACAGGTGCTCCAAAGTAAAGATGTTTGCAAAGTTTTATGAATCGTGAAAAAGCATTATACACTGCTAGGTGCCTGCTAACTGAGCTTAGAGATACAGAGCTGAAACTAAAGGAGGAGACTGATCATTGTACTGTGATTTACACAATGTAAACATGCAATCCTGTTTTTTTAGGCTAAAGTGCAAGGTTTTTTAGAGTCAGTGGTTCATTTCAACTAGGAAGAGGTTGTGAAGAACTCACTCTGCACTGCAGGACTCATAGAACTGTTCAAACCAAACAGAGCATTCATGGACACTTCTTACTGATCTGTCTGGAATCAGTTACCTCTGCTTTCATTGTCATGTGAGGAACCACTCCTGCTCTGTTATAGGTTTGTGTGGTTCAGGGGTGGACTCATGATCCAGGCTTGGCCAATGATATTCCCCACACATTGGCCACAGTTTGGCCAGGGGCACTTGCCCCGAACCATTCTGGAACTTTGGATAACACACTTTAGGGGAGAATTATCCTTTTGCCCAAGGGTTTCTAACTAAAATGCTAGCCTAGAGGTGCTGGGGACCATCCATAGAAAGGACCTCCTGGAGAGTGAAGCCAATGCATAGCCAAAAGCTAGAGAAGCAGATTTCTGGTGACTTAATCTGAAATCCTAGATCCAAGTGTATCTGAAGCCATTACCCTTGGGTTGTTCAGATACACAAACAAATACATTGCTTTCTGCTGAAGTCATTTTGGACTGGGTTTCTTTACCTTCGATCAAAAGTCATGATAGGGATGCCAGATAGTTCAGCAGTTGAGCACTTGCCTTGCAATTCCGAGGTCTGGGATTGGAGTCCTGGCCCCCGGCCCATGCAAGCCCATATGCTAGGCTGCAGCGCAGTTGGTAACTGCCAAAATGGCTCATTGGCGAAGGTTCTTGCCTCTCATGCCGGAGGTTCCTAGTTCAGTTTCCACCCCATGTGGTCCCACATCCACCTGTGTGGAATGAAACCATGTCATAACTAACAATATACAACTATGGAAATGGCTCTGGGCCATCCCCCCCCCACACCCCCCACCTCCTTTCTTACCTTCTCTCAAAAATAAAATATAAAATAAAACAAACAATAAATCCTTAAAAAAAAAAAAGAAAAAGAAAGTCATGATAAATGCAACATGTAATCCAATTGTATCATTTTCCAGGTGAGAAACTGGGGTCCAGAGTAGGATAAAAAGTTGCTGAAGGTTACACAGTAATCAGTAGTAGACTCTAGATATAAATGCAGATGCCTTGTATCTTAGTCTAATGTCTTTTCCCTCTGCTGTCACTAAAGATTCATTCTGCAAACAAGTAGACACCCAAAGCTGAGATGTCACCTATAAAGCAAAGGCTGTGCCAAATAGAAGCACTGGTTTACCTGCCTCTAAAATCACACATTCGCTCTCAGAACACCAGAAAGCATCAAGCATCAGCAAACACCCAAGGGCTCCCCATTTTGTTAGGATGAAATTCAAACTCTTTCAGTAGTCTGCATATACCTGACTGATGGGGCCCCTGGGTCTCATGCAATCTCATCTCATTCAGGGCTCTCCTTCTGTTACTGTGCTACAGCCAGCGGGTTTTTTTCAGGTCTCTTTTTTTTTTTTTTTCCTGTCCCGCCCCAGCCTCTGGCCAGAATGCTTGTCCCACACACTGCTCACAGGGGGCTCCTTCTACCTCCAGCTCTTCAGTGTCTCTGCAGCAGGTAGACCTTCCACCAAAGCAGAGCCCCCTCCCAAGAACACTTGAGTTCACAACTCTTTTCAAATATTAGCTACATTACTATTACTCACTTGTTTATGTTTCTTGTCGATTTCCCTCCTGCACTTCATGTGAGCAGAATTGCCTTTCTGTAGACCGTTGTTAAGCCCCAAGGCCTGGCACTTAGAAGGCATTGGACAAGAATAGTCAAACTGCAGGAAAAAATAAACACAAGGTGTTCCCTTGTCCTAATCCAAGCTCACAGCTCCTTCCCAAACAGGTCTCCATCTTCTTTATCCCAACACCCAAAAGCCACATGGTGCTTCCGCTACCACTTAGAAAATCAGCAAAAGAGCATGTTTGCCATTAAGATAGCACTGATTTCCCAAAGCTACTTTCTAAACCTAAATTGGTTGGCAGCTAGCTTCACCCAATCCTGTGCCTAACAAAGGAGAGGCAGGTGGCTCCTTGCTCCATTTGCCAGTGGCAATAAGGTCTAAGTGATTGAATTGCCCTTCCAGGTGATGTGCCCTGTTGTTGTTTTGACATGGAACCATTATATTAATTCTGACATTGTCATCACTTGCTGCATCCAACCACGTGTCTTTGCTGCCAGTTTGAATAGTGAACTATTATATTTTAGCCCAATTCCAAAATGAAGCCTAGAGAAAAGGTGTATTTAACCTCTCATGTATAGCAGACAATTGCTAAATAAGTAACACAGGCAACTGTAAGCCAGGAAGCTTGGTCACTTCTAGTAAGCTGGCAGATAAATCAATTCTTTAGCTCACCTAGACCTTGTTAGGGCCATTTTTTTTTTTTTTTTTTTTTTTGGTTGTAAGAGACAAAGATAAATGGTTCAAGCAAAAACAGAAATTTACTGGGTCACGTAACTAGAGAATGCAGGGGTATGTGCCTGGAGTCAGAATTTCAAATGATGCCATCTTCCATCCCAGCATTCCCCTGCTTTGTTTGCAGGCACCTCAAGGTGGCAAGATGGCTGACCGCAGTTCCAGGCCTACGTGCTAACAGGTCTGCAACCAAGCACATGTGTCTGTAAGTCTCATTGGCTCTTACTAGGTCACATATCCATTCCTAAAACAGTCACTGTGTCTAGGAGAATAGATTGCTATGAATGCCCAGGCATGATCACATGGTCACCCTAGGGCTTTGGAGTTAACTCTACTTGAAGCTTAGGTCAAATACTAGAGAGTAGATTATTCATCTGGGGGATCCAGGGTGCTCTTTCAAGAAGAAAGGTTAATACAAGCTTGTCAACAAAAGCAATAGACTTCTGCTATACACCTCCAGTCACGAGGCCTCTGAAATATTCTGGCAAGAGTGACAGCAACTGCGAAATAATCCCAGTAACCCCAGTATTCCTACCAAAGCTGGGCCAAAGAGAATTAAGAGGCAAGAGGCCACGGGATGCAAAGAACTATGTAACTGACATATTCTTAATGATTACAAACTACAAAATGCTTCTGCATCTGTACCTTCTTTGTGGCCAGGTAAGCCATACAGCTCACTCATTCAGCAAATCAGAAGAAACAACCAACCCAGGGCATGGACTAAGACACAAAGAGAAGGCCCCCAACATCAGCATTTTGCTCCATTCGTGTACTCGTCTAGGAAGCCACAGAAATAGCACAAAAATAAAAAGATAAAAGAAAGAGAAAGGAAAAAGTAGAGGAGAAAAAAGAAGACAAAATTACAAAAAGGAGAGTAATCTGTATAGGCAAAGAAAAAAGTTTTTAAATGTGTTCAAAAAAGTTTTTTATTTGGCTAATCTATATTTTCTAATTTTTCTACAATTAACATGCATTATTTATACCACATATGCATTTGATAAATAAAAAGTTTCTTCTAAGCTATCTCCTTCTATGGCCAGAGCTTGTACAAGGTGGCCCAAAAGTATGTATACAATATAGTTTATTTGCATTTTATTTCATTGTTTATTACATTTACATTTCTTTAACACTGATAAAGTTTATTGTTTCAACTATATACCTACGTATGGGCCACATTGTATATCATTTTTGTCTAAGAAGTTGGAGTTTTAATGGTAAGAATGAATAATAAACAACATCTCTTTATTTCCCCAACCAAAATTCAGAGAGGAAAGGATTGAGCCATGAATGCTTAGCTACATCTCCCGAATGCACCAATCCAATGACTCAGTCTACTGGGAAAAGTGAGCGACAGAGTGAGGAAGAGGCCAAGTGCACTCAAGTGGAGATCTCTCTACATGGGACACAGCCAGGAAACAGAACGTTCTCCCTGTGCCCCAGAACACAGTACAGTCTACTGCAAGTTTATCACATATCTCAACTATTATCCCTGTCAGTGAAATTAGGATAAAAAAGCAAATGTTACTCAAGATTTGGTTATCCATGCCTATTCACAATGACTAGAAGTCAATAAGAAAATAAGCAGCCTTTTCTCTAACCCAACCAATTCGACCAGCAAGCAGGATGGATAAAGTGGCTTCAGTGAAAACTTGCAAAGCCTGCATTATGATAATGAGTTCCTATCAATTACCATGTATAAGATTAAAAAGATGATAACATGCAAACGCACATGACACGGGCTTCTGTTCTCTTTCCGGATTTTGCCTCAGTCAGCTGTTTTCTTGGGGGAGAGAAGGTATTTGCTACTGCAATGTTAGAGCCTGCTCCTCCTCCCAAGCCTGCTTCATAAATAATGATGAAGCCTCAGCTACTTAGACTTGTGTTGCAGCCTGCTGCTTTTATTTATGAACACCATGGGCAGCCAATCACTGTCTGCATGCTAACACAATATTACTCTCCAAGAGCAGGCATCAGGTCACTGGAAAACCTGGGACAGGTTGTTACACACCACACCTGCCACCCCACCACCCTCAGAGCAAAGATTTATCAGCCCACTGGAATCAGCATATATTTTAGTGCTACAATCATAAAGAAACATGGCAGTCAGCTCCTTCTGTACTGCTACTTGGAACACTTCCCATTTGCACGCTTCCTTCATGAAACTTCAAAGAAGCACTGTCAAGATTTTACAAAGGTCATCAACTACCTCATCACCTAGAACACTACAGAGCATTGTCACCACTTAGGACACACTGAGCCGTGACAAGTGCAGACTGAAAAGTTGTCAAGCATAGCTAGGGCCTAAGCAATGAAACTGGATAAAACTAAGTTCAAAGTAGCAGGGGGACAGGGCAAACAAATCCCAGTGGCTAAAAGTTTCTCTCATTCTGATGGATGACTTGTTAAAGAGTGGGTCTACTAATTGATTGGAGGTTATAAGAAAACCTGGTTTTACTAAAGCAGAAGCTCTAAACTTACACTTTTTCAAGTAAGATGTGCAGGTATATCTAGCACTGAATTATCCTGTTTAAAGGACTATGATTATGTGGCTAGGATTTTTACTGTCCATGTCCGTGTCCTCTATTCTTCTCATTATCACAGTTCATGAGGCTAGAGGCTTGACTTTTGATTTTTTTCAAAGCTGTTACTGTTATACTGGATGACAGCGTCATGACGCAGTGATGTGGTGAAAGAGAAGACCAGAGGCTCTCCTGGCCACAAGAGCTGACTCCTGACTCTGGAACAGTCTGGTAGAGCCTCACCGTGGTGACAAGAAAAAGATTTTACAATTAATTCCATCTTATAAATGAGAAAAAACAAGAGTTAGAGAGGTTATGAATTTTCACCAAGTTTATAGTTGGTAGCAGCAGGCCTGAGACTTGATCCCTGCTAAGTCTCATGTTTTTAATCACTATGCTAAAAAATGTGCTCATCAGAAGGCCTGTCTGAGGGGTTGCTGGGATAGTTCAAAAGGTTGAGTGCTTGCCTTGCAACCATGAAGTCCAGGGATGGAATCCATGCCCCGGCCCTTGCAAACCCATATACTGAACTGTGGCTTACCTCCTAACTGCTGAGATGCCTCTTGGTAGCTAAGATTCTCACCTCCCATGCAGAAGACCCCCAGTTCAGTTCCCACCCTGTGCAGCCCCATATCCACCTGTGTGGAATGAAACCATGTCACAACAAATGATGGACAACTATGGAGACTGCTCTTGGCCCTCCCCGTTCTATCTTTCTCTCACCTTCTTTCAAACAATAAAATAAATCTTTAAAAAAAAAAAGAAAAGAAGACCTGTCTGAATGTTCCAGCTCTAGTACTGATAGTCACTCGCTGTAGGACCATGAGCGGATGATCTCATTGCTCTGTGCTTTTACCTTCTCGTTTTTAAACAGGAGAATTTGTATTTCAGTCATAGGGATGTGAAGACCAAGCTGACATAATGTATTTGAGAGTACTATGAACAGTGTGAAACACCAGAGAAATCCAAGGAAATGTACGGGGGTCCAGCAGAAGTAACGCCCCGTTTATGTGAGCTGGTACACTTTAAAAAGGGCGTTACTTCTGCGGGGGCCCTGTATATAACATCATTATTTTATCATGCCTAAAGTCTTCACTAATTGATAAGTGGGAAAAAGTTCATGGGAAGGCAATCAATATCCACATATATGACTCCTGTAACTTATCACTGTGGATGGGGAGGGTTTGCAGTAGTTAGATTTTGGTAAGAAACGGGTACTTGGTTATGACATCCTAGCTAATCCTTATCATTTCATCCATCAGTTTTATTGCTCTCAGCCAGAGCAATAATTGTGCAATTGTATTTTCTGGCCCATTGAAGTTTAAGGATATTGTCAAGCCATGACAAGAGGAGTCAAGTATTAAGTTTATTGAGTATATAATTTAACTACGTGGCCTGCATCCATTTAAATCAGAAAAGCAAATAGAGTTGTCTATGGACACTGGTTGAAGTGAATCACTGACTCACCTATACATCATCTTTTAATGCTAAATAAATAAATAAACAGGACTTCTTAAAACCTCACATATAGGCATATGGGAAAGAAGCAGAGCCAAATTTCCCTTTGTCTAAGGAGGAATGCTGGGCAAGTTTCATACTTGTTGCTCATAAGTTATCGGGTCCTATCTGATGGGAAGGAAAGGAGAACACATTCGCCTTTTAGCAGCAAGTCATCTCTCTCGTATTATCTCCCTTTTCCCCTCGTGTATAAGGACAGAACCTTATCTGTTCATCTCTAATCCTACATTACACCTAGAAGACAGCTCAGTATAGAAGAGGTATTTGGTAACTCATTAATAATTGACCCAGGTGAGTGAATAATTTTCCAAATAATAAGAACTGTCCTTATTCCGCTATAGAATTGACTCTATTGGCCATTCCCAAGATACTTTATGGTGCGCTCAGCGTCATCTTAATATTTTGGTAAACCTTCAATTCAGGTTGAGACAGTAGCACTCCAAAATCCTTTTATAGTGTTTTCACAGTATTTTTTTAGAGTGTTGCCTTAATTATGTAAGTAGCAAGGTCCCTCATTCAAGACGGCCAAGTTAGAAAATATCCTGTCAGGAGAAGAGTTAGTGACATGCTGAACAACAGTTACCCCTTAAGTCCAGCACTAAGCTGGTTTATTTAAAAGCAGGAGTATAGCTCATCCCAGTGTCCATTGGTGTAGTATATAGAATAAGGCAGGGATTCTCAACCCCGTGCCCAGGGGGGGCCATGGCGCCTGCGGCCCGATTTGTGTGCGCCCGCCACTATTTGATGCATCAGAAGTTTTTCATAGACACTAAGTAAAACTATAATTTATTTTTATACATTTGTTAGAATTTTAAAATACTGTTTGAGTATCTACACAGGCTTATTATATTCATTGGTATGTTTGTGATATCGTATGTATAAGTGTTTCCCTAGCTTTCGCCTTTGTACATGTCGCGTCCTGTGTAGCCGCTGCGCTCTTTAAACTCTCCTCCCCCCACCGGGAGGCGCCAAGTTGCCATTTTGATCGCGGTTGCTGGACTGATCGGGTCGTGACGGTTAGCTAGGGTCACAGTGTTTTGATATATTCCATTTTAAATGAACTAAAAGCGAGGTAGGTCATCTATTATTATGGTGCCAATTTGATATGATATTGTAGTTCTATAACTATTTTTATTTTTATTTTTTTAGTCCTAAAATGAGTGGACCAAATAAGAGAAAATGAACCTATAATTTTTAACACAGACTGGGAGGAATCATATTATTTCATTAATTTAAAAGGTAAATGCGTTTGCCTGTTGTGTGGCAGTCATATTGCAGTGCCGAAAAAACATAATGTTGAACGTCACTTTCAGACAAGTCATATCACTTTTGATACAAATTATCCACTTAAATCTGAAGTAAGAAAGAAAAAAATAAATCAACTAAAATGAAGTTTAACTACTCAAGAGACTGTTTTCACTAGACATGTGGAAAAATCTAAAAAGGCAGCCATTGCTTCTTTCAAAATTTCTCAGAAAAACCTTTCCAGGATGGTGAATTGTTAAAAGAAGCATTTCTGACTGCTGCCGATTGTTTGAGGAATATTCTAACAAGCGTGAGATTATGTTGGCGATACAAGACCTACAGTTGTCAAATAACACAGTCACAAGAAGAATACACGCAATTTCAAAAGACTTACAAACTCAGTTAAAGACTGACTTGGAAATATGTGACTGCTTCTCTCTGCAATTTGACAAGTCAACAGATATATCAGACACCGCACAGTTGGCAGTTATGGTGAGAATGGTATTTAGTCACTTCACAGTAAAAGAGGAGCTATTGCAAATATTACCAATGAAAGGACAGACGAGAGGTGAGGATATTTATAAAACTTTCAGAACATACGCCAGGTCGATCAACATGCCTTTGCATAAGTTGTCTGCAATAACTACCAATGGGCACCAGCAATGGTTGGTAAAAACAAAGGATTTATTGCCCTTTGCAGGAAAGATGAATCATTTTCAAACTTTATGTCCTACCACTGTATTATCCATCAGGAAGCTTTGTGTTGTAAAATACTGCCCTTTGAACATGTTATGAAAATAGTCACAAAGATAATCAACTCTATTCGAGCAGCTCCATTGCAGCACCGACT
>PVKE010046807.1:0-12136 GCA_004027555.1 Craseonycteris thonglongyai | reverse complement strand
GGGACCCCCAGAAGTCTGCATTTCTAACACGTTTGTAGATAATGCTGATACTTCTAACCTAGGGACCTTAAATTGAGAACCACTGCACTAAGTTAAGAAAAAACAAGGAAGTCAGGCAATTGCTCTTTGCAGGTTTTTGTTTGTTTGTTTGTTTTTATATGACAGCCCCACATTAATATGGAGCCCAGAACGTTTTATATGTATAAAGCAGCTGCCAAAATCCTGAAGTGTTTGCTTTGTTGTTTAAGCAGCCAGTTGTGATTTTGCACTCAGCCACAAAGCAGGCCTGTAGACTTTTTTTCATGAACTGGAGGGTTTGCTTCATGTCTGTATTATTGTTTTACAGTTTCTAATTACTAGGCTGTGAAGTGCCAAATGGTCAACAAGCTTCCCTATTGTTATCCAGGTGCACCAACTGGTGCCGGCTCTGAAGAGCGCCTTGTTCATGGGACTGCTGGACCGCACACTTGATGCCTGTGGATATGACACGCACATATCACTATGACAGGAGCACCAATTAGCCACAGAAACACAACCTCTGCCAGTTAACTAATCTTTCCAAAGCAAGAGAACTCACAGCCTTACTTCCTGTCAGGAGTCCTGTTATCTGACTGCACAGTCAAGGGGGAATTTGGCCAGAAAAGCCCTCCTCCTAACATTTTTCTTTCTGCTTCCTTAAAAAACACCACTGTCATCATCAAAGACCAACCTAGAACACCCCACTCCATGAGTGAGCTAAAACACAAAGAGCACAGGTGCTCAGGTAAGTGTGAGAGGGGAGACATCCCAGATAAGAACAGCTGCCATGAGTACAGTTAACCTGACTGTGAACTGCCAACCTTTCCCTGAGGAGATGGACATGAGACTTGGAATTGGACTGCCTGGTCTGAATCTTGATTCCATCACTTGATTCTGGTGGCATACACTGTGACAAGTTATTGAGCCTTTCTGGGCATCAATCTCCCATCTAGAAAATACAAACAGTGGGAGCATATATGCTTTATCAGGCTGGCTGGAGTATTAAAAGAGATAATTCATGTCAAGTGTTGTCACAGTGCTAGGCATTTTAAGTAGTCATAAGCTTTAGGCATTATTACTGTTTGCTGAGAAGCTCTGGGGCAGAACATGGACGAGTCTCTGCCCTCCTTCCCCTGGGGATGCCAACAAATGATGGAGAAGAGGACAGCTTCTTCTCTGTCCCAAAGCGTCTGAAAGATGGGGAGCAGCTGGTGTGGGAACCAAATCAAGAAGACAGGGAGAGAGGAGTGGGCTAATAAACAATTGGGCTGTCCAGGTAAACCGGGCAGGAAGAGCAGAGAAAGGCCAGGGAGCAAAAGCAGACAGCACTGTCTGACAGCAGGTAAGAGTAACTCTCCAAATCCACCAGACCTATGAACAGTCCATGTTATGATCCCAAAGCATCTGAGAACTATTAGCACACAATGCAGACATTTGATAAATATAAATGTCTCCTTACCAGATCTAATTTTCTCCTTCTTGAAATTCCCTCCCCAACCACTTCCAATAGGAACTGCCTCAACAGAAATAAACACTAAGTTGAAGTAAAAAGGTCACCTTCATAGAGTGGAAACAAGAGGCTGCAAAGGGCAGAGCTGGGCTGATGCAGAGAGAAACACAGGCCAGGGCAACCTCAGGTCAGAGGGCCATGGGAGTAAAGTTCACCAGGACAAAATGAGCACACATCCTTCCAGCAGCTGGTTCCTAGCACAGGTAACACACAGGAGCGAGCAATCACGAATCAATAAGAGTAAAAAGGGGGCTCCTCCTCCTCCCCAAGGAGCACAGGAAAAAGGCCACAGTTCCATGGGTATGTGCATGCACACATAAAGAATTCAAGTAATTCTCAGTATACTTAGAGAAAATTACATCCCTTGCTTCAGACGTGTGTACTCTGCTGTGCTCTGAAACTCAAGAGTGAGAAGTGTTCTGTCAATGACCCTAGCTCTTGAAAATACAAGTGCTATAAAGGAAGAGAACACTGTGCACTTGATACAGCGGAGGGTTGGAGAGAGATATTATCTTCATCCAAAGGGCTAGCTGCACTTTTCTTCCAAAAACCAAATCAGAACCATTAATCTATCATAACCATTCTTCAGACTCCACATCTGGCCCACACCTGAAATTATCTTGTCTTCAGGGAAAAAACACAGATGCAGGGCTGCTCCACCAGTAAAATTAAAGAAAGAACTAAGATAAACTCAGCCCCACACACACATGGGGGAATAAATTAAGAACTAACAAGTCCCCTAAGCTCCATCAAGAAAGAAGTCCCCATTCCACAAGAGCACTGAAAGTCCCCAGTCACCCTGGATGCAAGAATCTTCTCTTGGTTATTCACCAAGTAAGCCAGACACCATCAGATGCCTCATTTTTTGCTTGTAAGCCAATTAACTCAGAATCTGACTAAATGGGACATGCCACTCCTAGCTGAGGCAGAATGCAAGTGAGTTTTAAAGGTGCCTGGAAAAAAATTACCTTCACTGGAGGCCAATCCAATATGTAATGATCACTGTGGGTCTTCAAGTTGTCCATGTCTAACTAAACTACCTCTAGCAACTATCTACATGCAATTTACCACTTTTTCCATAGTTTCTCCAGTCCTCACTGTGGATACAGTAAGCATACATTCAGAACTGCATGGTACCAATTTCTTCTATTTTTTTTTCCTTCTCCAAAAGACATTAAATTATAATAAAATTTGACACAATTTATATGATTTTGTAAAATTTTACCTGTCCATAAATTCACAAATTGGGAAAAAAAAATCATGTAACAAAATGGTTGTTTTGCTTCAGAAAAATGGTCTCTGCATCTGTAGAAACAAACTAAAGCCAACTCACACTTATAGTAAAACTACAAGCACACTCAGGAAATCACAAATAGAGCTGCCTCCAGCTCCCAAATTCTAGGATTGTTTATTTCACTCCCAACATCTACCACAGGGTCTCCACCATACTATATATACTCAGCACATGATTCTTAATGACAACCTCTAAAATGGATCTAGGCTGTAAGGGATGATTTCACAAAGCTTTAAAAGAAGGCACCCACACATCCATCCATCCCCAAACGTGCCACACACAGCAGCCAATTTTACAACTATTTACACACTTCGCTCCTGACTCTCTTTCCCCATACCAGGGCTTAAAAAAAAAATCCTTGGCACAGACACTAACAGCCACCAAGCCAAAGGACAGCCAGGAGACAGTTTTCAATTTTCTTTGTGGAATGCTCCCTCTATCAGATGTAGGTATCTATGTTCAAGTTATTTAGAATAACTTTCCCCAAACCAACATAACAAACCTATTCCAAGAAAGTTCCTATTTGTCAGCTCATCTTAAGGGCCAGAGACCACAGTGGAGAGTTTAGGGCAATGCTACTTTATGCAGACCTGGATTCTTCAATAAGATTAACTTACCTAATAGGATTTAGGGATGCAATGAAGGCCATTATGGTGTCTCCTACAAGCTAGAGGCTCCAAAGGCTTTAACCATTTGATTTAATCCAATCTGGCCTAATCTAATCAAGGCTATCTCCCAGTATTTTGTCAGGGGACTTTGAACAGGGATCCTAAAAATGAAGGGAAAACTTCCATTCAAATCACACCCTGCAGACCAAATACATATACAGTGATCCCTCGTTTTTCGCGGTTAATGGGGACCAGAACCTTCCGCGAAAGCTGAAAAACCGCCAAGTAGGATTTGCCCCTAGGAATTTTCTCATTGGTCGATGTCGCACCGGAAACCAATCACACGCCTTTATGAGAGCCCGTGGGATGTACTCTAAGTCAACTCATCTCTTTGTTTGACATGCAGGGACCCTTCTCTCTCGCGCGCATCAACATGAAACAACGCTCCTTTCCGCAATGTGGCTGCCGACATGGTTGTATTTTTTCATTTTTATTTTTTGATGAATATTTTGGGGAAACCTGCGAAGCACTGAAGCCGCAAAACATGAAGCGCGAAGTGGCGAGGGAACACTGTATCTACCATTTAACTAGAAATCAGTGCAGAACTGCTACAGATATATGTCTGGGTCTTTTGTTACCTTAATTTGCTAGTGTCTATGATCCACCTAGGCTAAGAAATGACTGTACTGTCTACTCTATGCCTTAGATTTTAATTAAATGGTACAAAGATTTCACATGTTGATTAGGAATCTTACTCAAAAACCCACACATTCCTTCTTAATTCCCTCTATAAGAAGGGCAAGAGCCTAATTCCAGAGCAAGCTATGCAGACAAGGGGTCAAAACCAAGACTGACTCAACAGCAGGAAAATTCTCTTTAGCTCCAGATGCCCAGCACAAAGACAGAGGTCCACAGTAAACCCATGTTGGAGTATTATGAGTTCACTCAACCTCTTCAACTAGCACACAAAAACTAATCAATCTGTTCACATCCCAAATCCTCCTGTTTCCCATGATGTGTCCCCACACCAATCACCAAGCTCATATGCTAACTAGTACAGGTTAAAGCAACCTAAAAATTATGAGAAAATAATAATTAAATATAAAGGCTAGTATATTTTAGCTCTATGCTATCCAGTACAGTAGCTACAGTGGAGAAAAAAAGTAAACATCTCACATTTCTCTATTGATATGGTGAAATAATTAAAATGTTTCAATATATTGTGTTAAATAAATTATTAAACTTAATTTCACCTGTTTCTTTTTTACATTTTTAAAGATTTTTTTTTTATTGATTTTTGACAGAGAGAAACAGAGACAGAGAGAGACAGAGAGAAGAAGGAGGGCCCAGAGCAGTCTCCACAGTTGACAGTTTTTCCACATAGTTTCACTCCACAGGTGGGCACAGGGCTGCACAGGGCAGGAACTGGGCCGGGAGCCTCCCACATAGGTCCCAGCAAGAACTGAACTGGGGGCACACCCCAGTTCAGCATGTGGGTCCGCATGGGCCGGGGCTGGGATTCGATCCTCGATCCTCGGGGCTTCAAAGCAAGCGCTTTACCGGCTGAGCCATTCCACCTTTCCCTTTTTTACATTTTTTATGTGGTAATTTAAAAAAAAATTTTTTTAATTAATTTATTTTTATTTTTGACAGAGAGAGAGAGAGAGAGATACAGAGACAGAGAGAGAACTGAACTGGGGGAGCTCCCAGTTCAGCATATGGTTCCGCACGGGCCGGGGCCAGGATTCGATCCCTGGTCCCCGGCGTTGCAAAGTGAGCACTTAACCCACTGAGCCATCCCGGCTTCCCCATATGTGGTAATTTTAATGCAGCATGTGTGGCTCAACATATTTCAATTGGACAGCACTGTTTTGGACAATCTCTTCACTTCAACTCCTCAAAACAATGTCAAAGGGGAAGTACATATTTCATTCCATTAATTCCATCAGTTCAAGGCCAGATGATAATCCTCAAATTAAGAAGAGAACAGGAGAAGCTGGGATGGCTCAGTGGGTTAAGCGCTCGCTTTGCAGAGCCAGGGACCGGGGATCGAGTCCTGGCCCGGGCCCGTGCGGAACCATGTGCTGAGCTGGGAGCTCCCCCAGTTCAGTTCTCTGTCTGTCTCTGTCTCTGTATCTCTCTCCCTCTGTCAAAAATAAATAAAAAAATATATTAAAAAATAAAAATAAAAATTTAAAAAAAAAGAAGAGAACAATCTCTGAACATTTACTGAGGCCACAGACGGAGCAGTACTCACGAATTCCAGTACAGCTCAGGTCCTAAACATCTGAATCAACCTTGCATATTCTGTTTACCTCCTCCAAACTTAATAGTTGCTCATCCATCTGTGAGATGAAGAGGTGTCAGACCTGTTGTCCAAATTCACAGCCAATTCTGATGACCTCAGATAGGCACAGCCAGTTCTTTTCAGTGCAGGGCCTGATTCTCAACCTACAGAGCCATGACTTCAGTAACCTGGTGCATCCAGCTTTGGGGAACATTCCAGATCACACAACCTCAAACAGTCTAGCATGTCTGGTTACAAGTATTAACCACAGGGCAAAATGGTCACCTCCTACTACAAGAAGCATTTCCTCAGGTTCTGCTATCAGCACTTTTGAACTTAAGCAGCTTAGAAAAAGCTGTTGTTCCATGGAACTTGGGTCAATGAAAGACCCAGAAAGGAAACAATGGTTATCACAGGAAGGGCAGCTACGTAAGGTATAACCAGGGAGGCTGCACAATCTGCCAGAGATGTCTTCAGTATGCCTCAAGTCTTATCCCTACAATCCCTCATACCAGCCATGACCAGGCAGCCCTGGCTCCTAGCATAACACTGCCAGGGGCAAGGCTGCCTCCAACACCAATACCTCACTTGGAACCAAATCTGTACTCCTAGGGATCTGTAACCTAATTAAATTTTAGTGTTTTACTCAAGAAACTTAAAAGACAGCAACAGAGCCTCAGCTAAGGGCAGGTGATAGAAGAATGAGGAAGAATAGGCCCTCAAGGCAGTCTTACAGTGACAACTTGCTGAGGTAAGCTCAGGTGAGACAGAAGAGATGAAAAATAGCATCTCATACAGTGAAACCCATGAAACAAAGGCAAAGAGCAGTGTGGTGCATATGAAATACTAGGCAGTTCATTTTACAAAGGCCAACAGAGTGGTAAGTAGTCATGGACTGCTACCTGCACAGTCTCCCTGGGCCCCACACTCAGAAGGGGTGATTTAATGCTCTGCTGTCACCCTCCTGAAATTCTTATTGCTTTTAAGGAGGTGCTCTGTGTATTTGTTTTGCATTGGGCTCTTGTAAATTATGTACCTGGTACGGTGGTGAAAGATGGGAGGTAATCAAGCAGAGGTCAGGAAGGGCTAAAATGACAAAAGTCCTCATCTTTAAGCACTGAGTGACCCATCAGCAATTCATGCTTTCATGGCCAAGTGTCCTACCGCTAAGATTCTAAGTCATCAGATCTGGGATTAAAAAAAAAAAAAAAGCTATGAGAACTACATTTTTAACAGGCTCCTGGTAATCTGAATGTCCAATGTTTGAGAAATTATACCTAAAAATTAAGATATATTAGCACTTTGTTAGCTCTTACAGATTGAAAGGGTAGAGAAAAGGACTTCCTTCAGCATGAGTATCTTTCAAGCCCCTAATCCATTTCAAATATACTGGAAGGGTAACCAAAGTTACCAGAGCACAATTTAGAGAAACAGTATGTCAAAAGCCCAATTTACTGAGTTAATCATCCCAATAAAACAAATCTATCATCTCATTATTTCATTTATATTCAGCTTCAACACTTACCCTTTCCCATAGTTCCCGACCTCTAACTATTCAAGTGTCTCAAACTGACCCATTCTGGATGACTGAAATTGTATCTCTACATAACACTGTGTGAGGAAGAAAACGGCCAGAGAAAGAAAGAAAATATAACTTCAGGGTATACTTCTTAGAAAACAATGTTCTCTGTTCTTCCTCCTTCCTTGCTAATTCCTAGTGATCCTCCCAGATTCTACTAAAGTGTCATTCTTCAAAACACTGGAACTGCATTAGATTCCTCCTACTATATACTCTTAAAGAGCCTATCCTGCTCACCCGAATACAGTTATAACTACTTGGCTATTGGTTCTGACTTTTGTTTCCTTTAATGATTGTGTCTTCCACTTAGGTCTATAGCATCAAGAACTCTGTGTAATTCACAAGTACCTATGCTTAGCTCCAAGAAGCGCTCAACAGATACGGTAAATGCATGAGCAAGGTTACAAGAGTAGGGTCAGCCACAGGAAAGGGATGAAGTGACACTGTTCAGAGCAACAGGGCAAAAAACAAGCGTAGGGATGAGACTGACAACACAGCAAACCAAGGAGGCAAAACTGGACCACAGGATATTGGCAACTGTTTCCTATCTCCACTTGTCAATGGTCTTAAAATGGTGCTATGACCCACTGGAACACAAAGCTCTGTGCAGCAAGCAAGAGGGCTTAGTTTGAAATCTAGCTCCTTGGGCTGTAGAAGTACAACACACCAGAAGTCAACGTGGTCTGTCAGAAGTGTTTTTGCTTCCCAAGTACCTAGAGAGTAAAACCAATTCCTGATGAATTCTCTGCATGCAGGCCACAAACCACACTTTGGGAATTTGTGTAGGCTACATCAGAATCTCCCTAGGTGCTTTTTAAGAATCCTGTTATGGGTTGAATTATATCCCCTCAAAAAAAGGTGTGCTAAAAATTAATGAATGGGACTACATCAAACTAAAAAGCTTCTGCACAGCAAAATAAACCATCAACAAAATAAAAAGGCAACCAAACCAATGGGAGAAGATATCTGCAAATGATACATCTGATAAAGGGACTTATATGCAAAGTATATAGAAAACTCATACAAACTCAACAAAAATCAATCCAATTTTTAAAAAATGGGCAGAGAACCTGAAGACACTCTTCCCAAAAAGACATACAAATGACCAACAAATATATTGAAAAAATGCTCAAATTCACTAGCTATAAGGGAAATGGCAAATCAAAACCCCAATGCGATACCACCTCACACCTGTTAGAATGGTTATAATTAACAAGACATGTAATAAGAGGTATTGGAGAGGATGTGGAGAAAAAGGAACCCTCAAATACTGGTGGTGAGAATGTAAACTGATGAAGCCTTATGGAAAATTATCTGTAGGTTCCTCAAAAAATTAAGAACAGAGCTACAGTATGACCCAGCAATCCCTCTTCTGGGTGTCTACCTGAAAAATTTGAAATAACATATTCATAAAGCTATATATATCCTTATTTTCATTTCAATATTATTCAAAATAGCCAAGACATGGGAATAACCTAAGTGTCCTTCAACCAATGATCGGATAAAAAAGATATGGTATATGATATGGTATAAAAAAGATATATATACAATGGACTACTACTCAAGTCATTAAAAATGATGAAGTCTTGCCATTTGCAACAACATGAATGGACCCTGACAATATCATGCTAAATGAAATAAGTCAGACAGAAAAGACCAAGAACCATATGAGTTCACTCATATATGGGATATAAAACAAAGCAACAAATGAACAAACAAACAGTATAGTTGGTGGTTACCAGAGAAGGGGGGAGAGAGGGAAGTTGAGGAGGGTAAAGGGAGCCAAATACGATAACAGAAGAGACTAGACTTTGGAAGGTGGGTACACAATGCAACATACAGATGATATATTTTAGAATTGTATACCTGAAACTTATATAATGTTATTAACCAATGTTACCCTAATTAGAAAATGATATGCTGAAATACTAATTCTCAATACCCTAGAATAGGGCCTTATTTGGAATTAGGGTTGTTGTAGATGTAATTTATTAAGCTGAGGTCATACTGGAATAGGTTTGGGCCCTAATCCAGTATGCCAGGTGCCACAAGACACTGGCCATGTGAACACTGAGACACACTGGGAGAATACCATGTGGTGATGAAGGCACAGACTGGAGCTATCTAAGTAGCTGCAACCCAAAGAACACCAAAGACTGCCAACAAACCAACCAACTACCAGCCGCTGGGAGACGAAAAGAAAGATTCCCCTACAGGTTTCAAAGAGAGCATGGCCCTGCTGACACACTGACTTCAGACTTGTGGCCTCCAGCACTGCAAGAGAATGTATATTATTTCTATTGCTTGCTGCCACCCAGAATGTGACACTTCATTACAGCAATCTCAGTCCTAGGAAACTAATACAAAGTCCTACAAACAGTGGTGTTGGAAGCGTGTGATCACCTGATATAATTTTGAGAAGTCTGCCTCCACAATCCTAAGATTTGTGCAGGAAAAGACTTCCAAATAACCCCACTGTTTTAAATATTTAAAAAAAAACGAGTTTCATAAAGAGTATACAATTCTCATTAAAAAGGTAAACTGTTGTCTGACTTTGACAACATTTTAGGTATACTTACTAAAATGTCTGAAAAAAAATGACACAAGAAAGGTACATTTTAGAGAAAACAGAGAAGAGAGTTTCAGGTCCAACAGGGAATATAAAAAAAGAAAGATAGCCTGGCCTCCTGGCTCTGTAAAAGGAAACAGGAAATGCCTTCAGAAAAACACTGTTGCCCAAGTAAGTTTTAAAGAATTTGTCCCTGAAACTATCTGCACTAGGCTCAGTTATTAGCCTGTGTTCTTATTGTTTAAATAAAAGGTTCAAGAGAATCCTGGCCTGTGCCTGGTCTGGTATAACCACATTTGCAAAGAGCTAATATTTGGAGAAAAGTAGTGAGGAAAAAGCTATCTGGTTTCACTATCTATCCATCCTTTTAAGTGTCTAACTATAATCCACAGCAGACATACTTAGCAAACTTTAAAATACAGCCTCTCAACATTGTTACAATTAAGTCACTCTGAAATGTCACGAAAAGCAATCTAGTCCCATTAAAATCTTCACACTCTCATTAAAAAAGCACTTACAGACTTGAAAATGTTCCTAATACATTATTTAAAGACACAAGATGTACAGTGACTAAAATCCTTGTATAAGGAAGAACACTAGCAGCCTACTTTTTTTTTTAATGTGCAAATTTGTGTCATAATTGGGTAATTGGCAAACTGCAGGTAGCAGTCAGGTTGTAATATACTAGTTTAAAAATGGCTTGGGGGGCTGCCCACTCCTCTGAAATTCTAGTCCACCCAGAGACTATCCACATCACATCTTAGTTTAGTTATGGTACTTTCTCCTTCCTTCCAGGATTTCCAAGTCCAGGAAGGTGGGAAGGACAAGAATGGAGGGGGGGAAAATCCATTTCATCTGACACCCGCAGGCCACTAGTCATCACTATGAAGTCCTGACCTCTGGTCCCTTTGGTCTCCTCCCTTTCAATTAAGGGTCATTGCTATTTATGTTGCCAGTCAGACAACTAAATGTGTTTTTACAGGCCCTAAATCCCCTAAGGGAACAGCAAGAACCCTAGGCCGGAAGTCTCTTTTTCACACTCCTCTTTTCCTCTAGCCAACCCCACAACCCTCCAAATCCCACAGGATCCACCGTGAAGCAGGGAGCCGGGATTAACACTGAGGGAGTTTGATACCTGACTCCGACCGCAGCTAGGCAAACCCGGCGGGTTTCACCGGTCTAAATTTGCTTAGTCTTTCTTTCAATGAAATTACTAAAAATGTTGAGTTTGTATAAAAGATAAGATTTCTGACTCCTGTTTCCTCTCCTCCATGTGATTATGTCAGTGCACAAAGCCCTCAGCCTCCTGATCTATAAAATGAAAGAGATGGACTTTTCAAATTCTAACATCCTCTCTCTAAAGCACTTGTGAGTTCTTGCCTTGCAATTAAGTGCCAGGTAAAAAAATAAAATGTCCCTCATTGCTTAATAGTTTTGACTGAAATCATTAAAAACAAATAAATTTTATATGGTTTAGAAACATCTTCAAAACCCCTGTTCAAGAATTCAAAATTTCTTTTCAAGCAGAATGAAGACAGTGAGATTTTCTTGGTACCTTCCCCACCCCAATCATCTTACTTGCTTCTAATATATTATATCATGATGCCATTGCCGGTATGATGAATGAAACTGAATAAATAAATGTAACATGTTAATCATTCTAATCATTTTTTTCTACAATTAGTCAAATTGACAGTCAGTGAGCATTTATTAAGTGCTCATAGCTTTATGTAATTATTTCATTCTTTTCAGATAGACGTGACTATCCAAATTTTACCAAGAGGGAACCTAGGGAGATAAAGAAAATTTACCAAAGTCAGAAAAGTAGAAAACTGAGGAAAAGGTACTGAGTCCTCTACATTTCAACCTATGAATGAATGAACGAATGAACAAATAACTGAATTTCAAAGTAAGAGTAAAAAGACCCAGGAAAAAGAAATTAATAAGAGCTCACTATGTAAGTTCCCACCATTGAGGCTTTTCAAGAACACCAGTTTGTTTTCATTAAGTGTTCCTGTTTGGCAGTCCAACATTTAAAAACTGAGGGCATTATGTTTTGGATCATCTTGCCCAGGGGAAAAACAAATCTAAAGCCCAATACAGAATGGGAATGTTGAAATTAAACAACCCTCTCCCTGGCTCAGTGGCTGTCAGGAAATCACTGTCATCCTGCAACCTTCACATTTAGTTATCTCTTGCTACACAGAGAATAAGACGGTGGTGTGTGAAGGGGGCGTGGCTGAAGGTTGGGCGATGCTATCTTAGGTCAGC
>PVKE010046806.1:0-12135 GCA_004027555.1 Craseonycteris thonglongyai | reverse complement strand
CAGTGCATAGTTATTTCTATTTTACTTTTTGACAGATAGAGAGAGAGACAGAGACAGAGACAGTTAGAGAACCGAACTGTGGGAACTCCCCAGTTCAGCACGTGGGTCCTGCCTGGGCCGGAGCCGGGATTCGATCCTCGGTCCTCATGGCCTCAAAGCGAGCGCTCAACCCGCTGAGCCGTCCCGGCTTTCCCCCACCTCCTATTTTTTAATTGGAAGTTTTAGCAGCTAGGCAATGTTTATACCATTCATTTCCTCAAAACTATTTAATCCCAAGCCCAATAATGAAATATTTTTAGTTAATTATTGGCAATCTAAAAGTACAGCATTATTTCTATAACTAAGAAATTATGATCTTTTAACATTTTTATTACTAAGTTTTCTAAAAATATAAAGCCAATCTGTATTTTTATATTTATGTGTACGATTATAAAGTGCTTTGTTTAAATATATTACCTCTAATTTTTTGTTTTGGAACAATGGTTCTCACTTTTAGTGTGTATGGAGATCACCTGGAGGGATTATTAAACAGAAAAATCACAAATCACTGCACCTGGTCCCAGCATCTCTGATTCAGTTGGTCTCTGGTGTTGCTGAGCCTGCTGGACTATACTTTCAGGGCAACTGGTTAGGATTTGAGTAAATTATTATCATTTATGATTTTCACATATAATGAGTTTGTGATTCAAAAGAACACAGAAGGTAAGAAAGGTGTACCATAGCTTTTATGGGTCACAAAGTTATACTTAAGTGGCTTTTTAGACATATTCACTTTCTTGCTATAGTCTCAGGATACTGCATTTTACTTATTTTGATTTAAATGTATATAATGCTGGCAATATAACAGGTATTACTTGGTAAATGACCAAGTGTACATTTACAGGTTTTCTTTAATATTTTGAGAGGTGAATGGAGCATTGCAATGACCTTTGTACTATTATTTTGCATATGTATTAGAAACTTAATTGGTTTCCATTAAGCACATGGCCCAGTGCCTGATACATAGTGGACACTCAGTAAATGTTGGAATGAGCAAATGAATGTACAAGTAGCCTGTTTTCCCCCAACATAATAGAATTCTTAAAAACTTGGCTAATCTAATTTTGAATATCTAAGAGTTATCTGGTTAGTAATTTTACCATTTCTTTGCTTCTTTTGCTTGTCTTCCTGAGGATGGTTATCTCACTGATAACTACTAGAAAGGGTGGGAAACAAGTCAAACAAAATTAAGCCTTCACTTTTCTCTTGTTAGTAATACTTATTCACTGGACTAGGTAGTATTAACTAAAAAATTCCTTTGGGGGTGATTTGAGTTCATTATTCAAGCTGCTCTTATTATCTTTAATATAGTTTAAAAAAAATTTATTAGCTAATCTGGAGTGTAACCATATACAGAGCAAGTTACTTTATATTCTTACAAATTCACAGGAACTTCCAATTCTTTATTTATTACATTCTAACCTAGATTTTATGGTAGTCCCAAAATAATGAATACGGTACATTGAATGTTAATATAATGTTACATTTTCCAGTAATTTCAGTTCAATTTCATGATGTTTTATTTTAATGCTGTCCTGTTTATTACAACAAATTAAAGACAGTGCAGATTGCCAACCCTATTCATATCTGTGTTTGCAAAGAGGCTTCTTCTACATAAGAAAACAGAAGAGGTTAATAGTGTTTTCAGGTGGAGATTAAGAGAAAGTTCCATTCCAGGCTACTCTGATGCCATGATTTCATGGACTCTAGCTTATGAAACATTTCTGTAGTTACTGCTGCTCACTTTATGAGGATATTGTAAGAGTGAATTAGACAACTGTTTTGAATGGCTTAAGATACTGAAAAGAAAAGTTATGCTGTAAGCCACATGGATTTAGGAATTCAGCTGTGGGCATTCTGAGTTTGAGTGGCTGGAAGGACACCCTATTGATGGAAACATGAAAATTGGAACTGAGCTCAAGGGCTCCATAATCATATTTCTAGTGCTTAGCCTAGAAGTGATCATCAAAGCCTTAAGATTCCATCCCCAAAAGTAGATGCACAGAAAAACCAAAGAGAAATGCTTAGGAACTCCTGGAGCTCATGAGATACCAGGAATGAGAAAAAAAAATGAACACTTTCATATGAGCAGGACTTCACAGAGGCCCAGGCCCTTGCTGTTGTTCCTGATAAACTAGTAAACAAAGTCTTACTACAGTACTCGTGTAGCTTACATTTGACGTGAGGGGCATTGAGACAGATAGATAAGGTGGTGATACGTGTTAAGATGAAAAAGAAAGCAGCGTAGGTGAGGGCAAAAGGAATGAGGGCCATGAGATGTCTAGCTGGAGGTTGCTCAGGGTCTTGGAGTTCGCTCAGATGAAGTGACTCAGCAGTATAAAGACCTGGAAAGAGAACATGCCAGGGCCTGGCATAGCAATTGCAGAAGCATTTAGAGGGAGGGGTAGTACAGATTTGGGGCAAGAGACATGAAACATGGCTGAGCCCACTTCTCTGCCAGTTTAACACTGGGGCTCTGAAATACTCAGGAGGCACATCCTTCAACTGTGAGTTGGAACTGTCCTCATTGTGAAACATTCACTAAAACATTTGGAAAATAGTAAATCTGAACTTTTTTCCCTCAAAGCTATACTGTGAAATTTGAATTTTAAAAAGTTGCATAATATGAAGAAAGTACTTTTGAGCCAGATGTTAACAGACTCATGTTCTGGATTCTGTTGATTTGATTGAACGAACCTTGCCTTAATAATCAGCAGACCCATTAGCAAGAGTGGGCAAGTTGCGTCCTGGCTGAAAGCACCCACCCCCACCCGCTTTATCTCTCTGTAGTGTTAACCTTGATGTTAAATAATTTTCCTCAGGAGAACTTCTAGGCTAGTTGTGGTTGAGGAAATGAAGGAGGCACAGGAGGAATAGCTGCTGCTTTTATTTTCTTATTTATTAGTGTTATTCTCAAGGTTTTTTTAGGGAAAAAAGGGGTTAAAAAAAGGGATTTGGAAAACCACTTAACTTAGATGAGCTTCAAGGTTCTTTCCTGTTTCTAGGGTTTACAAAGCTATTGTTTTTTATTAGTCTTCAAGTATATGTTGCTGTCACTAATTTAACCATAAAAATATTTAGATATGTTTTGGTGATCTCAGGCATTTCTGACAGAAGTACTTCTTGACTGATCTTGCATTTGGTACAAGGGCTTCCTTAGCAATATTTTCTGTGGCGTTTAATACTATTTGTTTTGTGATTATTTTTGAAATGTCAAGAATTGACATAATTATCTCTTCACATTTTTTACTTTTAGCAAACTATGAATTGGATTATTCTAAAACTCTGAAGAGACAAGATAGAAACATTAGAGCAGAACTTTATTCCCTTTGACTAAAGAAAGAGCTTATGCGAAATGTTGCCAAGAAGTTCCAGTAGATGTAATTTCACCTTGTATACTTTCAGGATGGGTGGGCCAGCCAACTGTTGGTTAAAATTTTTGCTAGGGGGATACTGGGATGGCTCAGCGAATTGAGAGCTTGCTTTGCAACCCTGAGGTCTGGGGATCGAATCCTACCCCTGGCTCATGCTGACCCATATTGTGAACTGGGGTTAGGCTAAGGTGACCAGACATCCCGCTTTTGGCGGGACAGTCCCAATTTTTAACAATTTGTCCCGCTTCCCACGGCGTTTTAAAAAAGTCCTGATTTTTTGAAAGAATGCACGACAAGCTAGGGAACGGCGGGAGATAGACCAAAGTTTTAATCAAGAACCCCCTCCACCCGGTCAATGGTGTCCGGCTTTACCAATGTTAAAATCTGGTCACCTTAGTAGGCCCCCAGTTCAGCTTCCATCTTGTGGGGGCATGCCTCCCATGTGGGAGGTCCCCTTTTGGGTTTCTGCCCTATCCCCCCCACACACACACACTCACCTGTATGGAATGAAGGTATATCGAAAACTGATGACGTACAACTATGGAAACTACATTGCCCCCCGCCTCCCCTTCTCTCTGTCTCTCTCTGTCAAAATCAATAGAATAAATCTTTTTTTTTAATTTAGCTAGGAAAGATAAATCAAAATATATAATAAAAGATGGCTAACTATTTTCTACAAGTACAATATTTAGTTTATGGTCATTCTTCATGGTTGTACTCACTTTACAGGATATACCGGTAGTCTGAAATGCTGTCACTGCTTTGTCTCACATGAATAACATACGGATTCAAAGAAAGTCAGGGGTGGGAAACTATCCAGTGATTCCACTGGTCAGTGTAAAGCCTCTTCCATCCAGTCATATACTGTTTTGTTTTGTTTTTTGTTTATTTTTTGTTTTTGCCTTGAAGGCTGAGGTGACATGTCCAGCAATTTGGTATTTTCTATTCATTTTTCATGATTCATTTTTTGCAGTGCTGTAGATATATTGATTGGTATCATAAATAGCAATAAATACCATAAGTGATTATTATCACGTACTGAATCACAATACATGAGTTCAAGTCCAGAGACCTGTGTACTTCTCAGGGTTTCTTTCTAAGTGAATGACAACTGTGAAGTTATGAAGATGAGTTTATGCTGTTAATGGAGTGGTCTTGTTGTGATGTAATTTCAGTAGCTACTCATGGCAGCTGTTAGTCGAAAGTTAAGTTGAAAGCCAGCTGGTTTATATATCCCAGTGGTGAAGATCAACAGAGTACTGTGAAACTGGGACCCAGGTATGGCAACATGAGACTATTCCAACTCAGGTGTGTTTCATCTGACACTCACAGCTCAATCCCTTGTTTAAATTGCTTCATTTCAAAAACTTCTTTCTTGAGGGAATGAGTTGTATGTCCTGACAGAGGGACAGAGTTTTGCCTTTTTGGTTAGTGTAGTGTTTTTCAATTCTTTTATGACCATCAGATTATTTAAGTTAACATTGATGTCTTCCTCAAACTTTTTTGATTTCTCTGACATCACAAAAGTAGAGGAAATATATTGTATTAAGCAATCAGTAAGAAAGTGATGTTTGGGTAGGCTGACCAGACGTACCATTTTAAACAGGACATAAAAGAACAGTTCTGTCCCATTTCAAATGGTACATATGGTCAGCCTAGTTTCAATCGGCTATATTCAAGGAGTCAATAGACTGACCATTTGTGATATTGTCCCATTTCAAATGGTACATACCATATCATTTTCTGTCCCATTTAAAACAGTATGTCTGGTCAGCCAATGGTTGAGGGTTTGGGGTCCCTAGACTTTCTTGAATGTGGGGTACTAGGAAAAACTCTTAGGTTGGTGCAAGTTGAATACTGCAGGTAATGTGAGCCCAGTGCTCTCTATGGTGAGCTTCGTCTTTGGATGAAAACTTTCTGAATCCTTCCCAGTAGTAGACTTCCTTCACCTCTGTTTATTGTGTTTGGCCCAGGGTTGCTGCTGCCTTTTTTCTTTAATAGGTACATCCAATTTTCCCCACCCAAAGAGCATTTTATTTCTTAGACATTTCATACAACACATCAAAAATAGAAATGAAGATGCCCATCAGTGGATATTAGAAATTACTGCGTGTCCTAGGCGATTCCTAATTTCCACAGACAGTTCTCGCATGTCTTTTGTGATAGTTTATAATTGACATATAGGTACATACTGAGAGATCCAGCTGCTCTCAGACTAGTCTCTCCCACCAGAGAATTGTTGGGCTATAAAACGAGCAGTAGGTTGCTTTTATCAGTGTCTTTTTCTACCCCCATCAAAGTGCTAGCCTGCTCCGTCTTCACCAGACATTAAATTAAATGTCTTAGTTGTTGTGTTACCTCTGACAAGTTGTGAGGGAACACACTTCCATGTGGACAGATGGTACTTTTGACACAGCCTTTATAAACCTAGTAGGCTGACTGGGCATCAAAGTTTTATATTTCCACTATTACTTTAATTGTAGAGAGACTCTGGGGTGGCTCTGGAAAGTCAGCCAACATGTGTTCTCTTTCTTTGCACTGCCAGGGTTCTAAATATTTATCAATCATTACTTATTTATACTCTGTAATGCTATACTTTATTGGTGAATGTTCCACCCTTCCAAGGGCATTAGGCAGGTTTTTTGCAGTATTTAAGAGAAATGTGAGCATATCCCTCTCAGCCTTTCAGTGAACGTCAAATCAGTTTATGATCCTCAGATGAATAAAGACAAGTCTCTCCTTTATGCCCTCCCCCATCAAAATTAAAATGACACAAAAAATGCTTATAGGGCACAATATTTTAAAATTGAAATACTTATCTTTTAAGACTTGTTTATGTCACATTAACTTTGATAGATTTTTCATTTATAATCAATTCAGTTTGATAGATTGAAGTTCTCTTTGTGCTCTAAATAAATGAAGTATTAATATAAAAATAAAAATTTTAAGAGATGTAAACAGTTAATTTTTGAGATATTTTACCACAACTGTTTTACAGTCACTAAATACTGCTTTTAATCTATTCATTAAGTTAGGGCACAGGTATATATATATTTTTAAAGATTTATTTTTATTGTTTTTGACAGAGAGAGAGAGAGATACAGACAGAGAAAAGGGGGTGGGCCCAGAACAGTCTCCATAGTTGCACATCGTCAGTTTTTCCACATGGTTTCATTCCACAGGTGGGTGTGGGGCTGTACAGGGCAGGAACCGAGCCAGGATCTCAGCCTGGTGAGAACCAAACTGGGGGCACTACCCAATTCAGCATATGGGTCCGCATGGACCAGAGCGGGTAGTTGATCTTCAGTCCCCGGGGCTGCAAAGTGATCTTTTAACCCATTGAGCCATCCCAGCTTCCCAGGTATATTTTTGTGAGCAAAATAAAACATGTGTTATTAAAATATGCAATAATCGAGTCCTTTCATTTTCTTGCCCATTTAATCTGACCTGGTGATGTTTAATATATTGAGACATAATCAAGACTTTGATAACAGCTTTCTAAATTATTGTGGGAATCATAGCTCTGATTTGTTGGGTCTCATCCACTTCAGTTATACATTGGGTCTGCAGCTGAGAATTTAGAAAAGCCATTGTGACCACATTATGACACAAGTTGTGTTATCTCCTGCTGATGGAATGTGGCTTCCTTGATTTGTGGTTATTTTTCTAAGTTCTTCCTTTTAAGAAAGTCAAAACCCTCACCTAAAAAGAAACAAGTTACCTAACTAGGAAGATTGAAAATGAAATTTGATTCTTACTGACATTTTTAGTGCCAACTACTGAACAAAGACTTCTTAAGGGAAGCAGTTTGTTCAGTGGTGGTTCTTTGAATATGAGCCATCTGATAGATTAAACATTTTTTCAGTAAGGGCAGTAGTATAATGCCAGTTTGTTTTCAGCTCCTCACATAGTAGAAGCAGTTCTGTCAACAGGCATTGAATGCAATGTCCTAGCACATGTGCTAGCACACACCAAAGAAAATACAAATATATTAAACAGGGATTCTGGTTTCAATAAACTTATGTCTAAATAGATGAAGGAACATTTTAAAGAGCAGATAGAAGTGGGTGAAAATGAGTGTTACATGTTGTTACAACTTTAACAAGATTAATTGGAACTAGAGGAATGAGTCATTCCGCCCGCCCCCCCCCAAATAGTAGACAATTTCAGAACACATTGAGGAATGAGTACCTTCTTAAGAAGGCATTTACAAAGTATGTATGTGCAGGAAGAAATAGTTTAGTGAAGCTGGAGGCAGTGAGCTTGCTTTTACATTTGCTTTGCTTGTGGAGTTTGAAATGACAGGGGTAGGTGTTTGTTCTCTGGTTGCAGCAGAAAGTTCAGGGCTGGAACACTGGGAGGGAGCAGGTGAAGAGGCTCATTCCAGTTCCTCAACCTCAAACACTGAAGGCATGGAAAAAGCACCTTACCAGGGAGGGCTATGTTGAGAGGAAACTACTGATAGCAAGGACTGCCACAGGTTGCTCACAAGCAGATGCAGAGGGGCACCTTTCAAATTTCCACCTAATTTTTGCATCTGATTTCTGTAGTGATCAATACTGTTATATCTACCTCCACTGGTTCCCTACCATTCTTCATCCTTCAAAGTCCAGAAATTGATTTCTATCATTCCAAAAGACCGTATTGTGGTCAGGGAAGACTTCTGTGAGCCAGAGTGAGTTGAGGGAGGATGAGTGAGTAGGGTGGAGGGAACACGCAAAGGTCTGTAAAACCCATGTTAGAGCCCTCTTCTATACCAATCATCATGGAGCCTTTTCTCAAATCTTTTAAGTTGACAGTCATTATTTTCCATACATATGAGGGCTTTCTGGAAAGTATCCATCCATGTAATCGTTCTCATTATATTGACAGTGGTTGAATTTTTTCTGGAAAACCCTTATATTGTATTATGTTGACCAAAAGTGCATTTTGGTTAATTTGAGATACACAATTTTACTTGAATGCTAAAACTTCACCAGTACTCCAAAAACAAAACAAACAAACATTTCTTTGGAAATTTCTTTGGAAGAAATGAGTAAATTGGAGAATTTGCTGTAATATTGAAAGTTTTAATGTCCTATTTATCTGATGAATAACATTTGCTCAGTTAATTGTGTCACCTGTATTTCCTTCTGGAAAGAAATGACTAATTGTGTACTTATGAAAGAGAGAGACAGACAGAGAGACAGAGACAGAGAGATGGATGTACCCTGAAACCAGTTAGGAAGACATTTACAAAGTGAAATATTTGTGTTTTGGAATTTTATTTTTGTTCTAGCTTTTATACAGAAAAGATTTATTTACCTTTCCTCTGACTATAACATGCCACTTAAATTTTACAAGTGAAATGGGAGCATATGTAAATGTAAGCTAGTCATAACACATAACCACTCTGAATCAGACCCATTAGATGTTTTTTAAAAAAATCAGGTAATACATATTTATTTATTCATAAAAATGGGTAGTATTAAAGCCAATAGAAATGGTGTGGAATGAATTATATCTTAATTTTTAAAAATGTTATGATAACACCTGTTTGGAGAGAAGTTTTTCTGGTTTTTAATGCAAATTTAAAGGCAATTCTATATTACAATATATGCATTTGTTTGCATCTGTACCTTGGGGTGACCATTCTAGAAACACAGAAAGCACTGTGAGTTTTAATGAGGACAGATTTTATTTCAAAATATACAAAATGGAGATAATTGTCTAGGTGCTTACTGAATGTCATGTGTGGAATACTGAACCATGTTATCCTGAAGAGGTTTTAAAGTTGCACTTTAGATAATTAAATGCACTATTTTTTGAAAGCAAAAACTTTATACAGATTTTTAGATATAAATGATACCCCAGGTTTAAGGCATAGTTCTGCAAAAGTTGATTTAAACTAGTGGATATTGGAAGAATTGAGTTTAATTAGCATGCATATGGTAGCGGTACAGATTTATGGAATGGTTGGCATGTGGAACCTTCATAGGCAGCTCTGTTAAGTATGGAGTTACTTTCATCATTTCACATAGAGTAATTAATAGACGTATAGACGTCTGTTACTCATGGTGGCTGACCTTTTCATTTGTGTGAGTTTCACTGTTAACTTGTCCTTAAATTTCTGAATTGGAATGAGTGACCTTCCGCTAGATTGTTGTGTGGGGAGAACAAGTAGGGGTAGAAATGAGACCTCTCCAGAAGCACATCACAGAACTTTGGAGTCACTGCAGTCCTGACCTTGTCCTCTGCTTTACAGTTCTAATAACTAGGACTAATACATAAACCAGTGCTCTGATTCATTCATTCATCATTACCAAAATGTCCATGTTTGCCAAATAGCCTTCTCCCTTCCGGCATCAGGGTAACTGCTGAACCTAGAATCCTGTCACAGGTAAAGAGATAATTTCAACAGAAATTTCATTTCAGGACTGTCCCTAATAGCAAAAAATCTAACAGAGAACATCTCTTTTTTTGACTTTTTCAGACAGGGCCAGAATCGAATTTTTCCTTTCCTACGAGTATGCTTTCTCTACTTCTTTTCTCCAGTTCTGAGGTGATTACACATGATGGGTCATAATCACATTCTGAGTCTGCTCTGGATGTTCTAGTCTCTTCCTTGATTATTTTATAAATTTCTTTCGGAGGATACATGTACTGATTCTTAGTTTATTACCACCCATATCCAATATGCTTACCTTATTGATTTTTCTACATTTCTTCTCCTGGGAGTATTGCTGTGTTCTTTTTCGCTCTGTTTTGAGGAACAGCCCCCTGTTGCATCTGGATGTGCCCTGTGAGGATAGTGAAGCAAAATGGGTTGTGATACTCGAGGACTTATTTATAGAATCCTTAAACAGACCACCTGGACAATGAAGGACAGTGTTTCCTAGGATTATAATCACTGTATTATCCCCAGGGACTTGGCACATGAAAGATAGAATAATTGTTTTCTATTATAGGTTTTGCATGATGTGTTCTTTTTGAAGTCTTCTTAAATGAAGTTGCTCTTTTCCCCGTAGTTGCTTTTGAGGCCTTTCATGTTTTACCAGTACTCTAAGTTAACACCTTCTGGCTTTTACTCTCTTCTACGTTTCCTTATCAATGTTATCTAACTCCTGTTCACATCACCACCTTCACTGGGCAGTGGTACCTGACTCACTTGAATTCTTTACCTCAACTTTCACCATCATTTTTTTTCTCTGCCCCCCCCCACCCCCTCCCCCCGGTTCCTTTATCTTCCCATCTCCAGAGTTTTCTTACTCTTTTTTATTCCTCTTCTCCCCACCCCACCCGGAGTTCATACTGTTGGCATTCTCTGTCTTTGTCTTAACTCTGATCTTCTCCAGCAACTCCCACTGTGGTATGTTTTATGCATCTTTACTGATGCATTTATCACACTATTTTTATTCCTTGCATACTAGATAAACCTAGCTCTTTCAGCATTTTGATGGTTCTCACACCTCAGACTACCTGGCATATAAATATATCAATGACAACACAGATTTGTTGTCATTATTCCCTCAATTTGTTTCATTTGTTCTCTGAACAAACTATCAAACACCTACTTTGTTTCTGACACTTTTATTGGGTGTTGAAAATACCATGGTGATCCAGGTGAAAATCATCCCTGCTCTCACTGAACCTCGAGCATATGGTTGGGGGATACACAACAGTGAATAGCAAATAATATTGTTCACTGTGTGCTCCATCTATGATCAAAATATTCTAGAAGCTTTGTAGTGTTTGATATTTTTTCTTGTACTCTCTTCAAAAAACTATTTGGAGATTTTAAGTGTGAAAACGTGTTGATCTTCTTGAAAACAAAATGTGGTATTAAGCACACAGAATTTAAACCAAATAAAAGAGACTGAAAGATAACCATCATTTGTATAAATTTAACTTGCAAAAGACAGAGACAGAAAGAAAGGATGGTTATTATAGTCATTAAGCTACCTACTTTTTTAAATGCTTTTTAAAATACATAGTTTTCCCTTTTATTCTAAAGAGATACTTACAAAATGGGAAATCAATACATGCATCATTGCTTAAATCAGTGTTGTTAAAAGTGACCTTAAGCGTTTATAAAATCAGTGTTTTTGGTGATACTCCAATTCAGAACTGTCAACTTTTTTACGTGTGCTTTCAGGAAAGCACCTTATAGATTAACATCTGTACTAACATCTGAACATGTTTTAGGCATATTCTTAAATATCCCAGATGGGGACTTGATCTTCCCAACCAAAATACTGGTATGTACCCATACAGCTAGTCTGTTTCCAATGAATGTTCATAAGACAAGCATGAAAAATATCATTAAACCTTGCACCTGGCCTGGAGCAGGCTGGGTTATTTTCCTGGAAAATAATTTATTCCTTTTTTTAGAAACTAAGTTTTCTTAAAAAAAAAAAAAAAAGTGCCCAACTAATAGCCAAAACACAATTTCATACTTAATTTTGTTGGCAGGAGTCTGTTCTGGAAAAAAAGCTTAAATTATTCTGTACTGTTTTCTTAAAAGCACTTAATTAATGTTTTTCTTTAAATAGACTGACATCATTGGAAAAACTGGGGAGAGCCAAATTTTCATTGGGAAGGATAGCATGCTACCTCTTTCTAGCTACTTTTACTCACTCATGATGATAATTATTATATTGTGGGATTTCCTGAAGTACGTTCCTCTGCATGGTAATAGGTGGCCCTCAAAAAAAAAGTGGGGGCCAAATAAGTTTAAAATACT
>PVKE010046805.1:0-12135 GCA_004027555.1 Craseonycteris thonglongyai | reverse complement strand
TCGAAAACTCAAATTAAACTAAAAAGAAAGGAATGCAGAAGCTCTCGTTATGACACAGTTGAAGAATAGCTTAGCTTTAGGCGCAGCTCTTTTTTTTTTTTAAATATATTATTTATTTATTTATTTATTTATTTATTTATTTATTTATTTTGACAGAGAGAGAGAGAGAGAGAGAGAGAGAGAGAGAGAGAGAGAGAGAGAGATACAGAGACAGAGAGAGAACTGAACTGGGGGCACTCCCCAGTTCAGCATATGGTTCCGCACGGGCAGGAGCCAGGATTTGATCCCCGGTCCCTGGCGCTGCAAAGTGAGCGAGTAACCCACTGAGCCATCCCGGCTTCCCCTAGGCACAGCTCTTATGTCATCAGATCTGGACTCTCGCTCCTTCAGATCTGCTGTCCTCTGGGTTTCCATCGCAGGTGAAATCCCCTCTAGTGGCAGCAACACAGCTGCCAGCAACCCCAGGGTTTCATTCTCACCAGTCCAATACCAGCAGAGAAAAATAAGTATTTCTTCCCGATCCACGCCAAAGTCCTGCGCCTCATTCTGATTGGCCCAAATTCCCACCTCTGAACCTATCACTGTGCTCACAGGTACACATTGCTGTGGTTGGCCAGACCTAAGTCTTATATCCATTTGGAGAATAGTTCATCAAAGAACAAATAGGGTGTTGTTACCAGAAGAGTCAATGTATGCTGGCCAGCAAAAACAACAGATGTCTTTCTTCTTCTACAGTGTTGAACAGGTTGTTCATGAGCGTATTCAAGCTGGTAGCAGAGCTTGGGGTGGAAAGGAATCCCACAAAGCCAGTCTTTGATGCAAGAGGCGGCATGGCCTGACATCAGTGACTTCATATGGAAAATAGAACTTGGAGTGTCAGTACCAGTGACTTTCGATAACTCTTCAGACCGAAAGACCTTTAAGGGAAAGGATTTTGTATCCCTGGCACCTACTGGTGGTCCTGATACTCAATCTTATAAATGGATGGATGGATGAGTGGGTGGATGGATAAGTGGCTGGATAGTAGATGATAGATGATGAATGAATAAACAAATAAACCACTGAATTTCATATACCTTAGGAATAGGCTTATAATATTTGATGAAAAGTATTTAACAAATACATGTATGTCTTCTGTTCAATTATGTCAAAAATGGAGCATTGTAAAAATAGTATAGACTCAGAAATCACACAAACCTAGATTTGATTTGAATCCTGCCTCTGTGTGAACCTTGTACAAATTATTTAGCTACCCTAAGTCTCAGTTTCCTCATCTATAGAGCTGAGTGATGTTAGGGTGCTACCTCAAAAGGGAAAGGACAATGAAACAATCTCCCATACATAACATTCATTATTTTGAAAAATTTATTATAGATGGGCCTAACTCTCAACTTAACAGAATAAAACAACTTCATTTCATCAGCACATGGAGAGGAACGCCGTTGTCCAGATACAGGCTCACGTAACCAAACTAGAAAGGCAGATAGATAAATCAGCATGCCAATTTATTTACCATGAGATGTTACTTGGAACATTCAAGTAGCTATTATGTTTTCTCTTGGAGTGTGATTATATTTGGGGAGTAAAATTGTAACTAGAAGATTGCTTGTCATTAGACAAGGGGGCCTGATCTGCCTCTTGAATGCAGTGATGGACCAGCCATTGGGAGACTTAAAAGAAGTGGTCACTGACAAGGTCTCTGTCTCCTTGGGTGAGTTTGTACATTTTTGCTTTGTTCCATTATGCATTTATGTTCTGGATCTTATTTTCCTTGCTTGCAATGTCTTGGGGGAAAGGCTCACCCCAGACCCTAAAATATTAACAACATCAGTGGTGCGGGTCTCTCTGGGCCTGAAGATCTGGGCCAGATGGCCCAACTCCTCAAGTCCATAGCTTGTGAAAGTCCTAAGCCTTCTAAGATGTTGGCAAGTCCTCTTGTTGTGTGGTCCCCTCTTCCACCTGTTTCCTCATGATCTCTGCTCAGCATTATGTCAATCCAGGCATGAATCACAGCCCTGCACTGATTTCCACCAAAAAACAAAACAAAAAAAACCCCAAAAACAATTCTGCTCATACAAACCATTCATGGGCAGACTTTTCTAAAGTACTGAGGAATCAGGGAGAGGCCTCGGGAAAGCCTTTGTGTACACACAGCACACAGTAAGCTGTTTAAAATCCACATCAGACATGCCTGTCCTTCTAAAGTCTCTCTGACCACCCTGACACCGGCAGTTCTCACCAACAGCCTCACTCCTCCCCACACCTCTTTCCCTGTCTCACTCCCTCTTCCTCCTCTGCTTTCTCTCCCACCCCTCCCCTCCAGAACATCAGACTAGTTTCTCTCTGACTCAGAGCAGAGGTTCCACACCTTCTCTGTCTGGAGCCTCCTCCACAGCTGAAATCCAGGCCTGGGGATTTCACCTTCTGACAGATGTGTCTCCAAACAAAGATGTTTCCTTTCTTAATTGAATTTTGGGTCCATCTCTTAAGAAAACAAAAGTATTCCCTACTTGATTGTAAAGTGCCCGGGTTATACATTCAATAAGGAAACTTCCATCCACTCCTTGTTCCTCTCCATTTATGCAATACATCGTTATCAATAATCATTTCCAAATGACTAAGGTGTTTCGGCTCCTCTCCACACGCCTGTGTTGGTTGAGAGGACACCCTCAAATAAAAGCACCCATAGCCATGGACTTTCAAAGACTGGTGCCAAATACTGGCTCCCCAACTTATTAGCTATGTGATCTTGTGCAGATTACTTAACCTCTCTGGCCTCAGTTTCTCCACCCACAAAATGAGATGATAGATTAGCCCATAGATTTCTTGGGACGATTAAATTAATTTACTCCTTAAAGTGCTTAGTACCTAGTAAGGGATCAGTAAATGTTAGCTGCTCCTTTTTTAATATATATTTTAAAGATTTTATTTTTATTTTATTGTTTGAGAGGTGTGTGTGAGAGAGAAAGAAAGAGAGAGAGAGAGAGAGAGAGAGAGAGAGAGAGAGAGAGAGAGAGAGAGAGAAGGGGGAGGGCCCAGAGCAGTCTCCATAGTTGTACATCATTAGTTGTGACATAATTTTATTCCACGCAGGTGGATGTGGGGCCACGTGGTGTGGAACTAAACTAGAGGCCTCCCGCGTGGGAGGTGAGAAACTTTGCCACTGAGCTACCCCGGTGGTTACCAGTTGCGCAGCTGCTCAGCATATGGGGTTTCCTGGGGGCCAGGGTGGAGAACTGAACCCCGATCTCACGATTGCAAAGCAAGTGCTCAACTTGCTGAACTATCCTGGCATCTCCCTTTTAAAAATATTTTTAGTTTGTTTCTCCTCAAATCATGTGACTTTATCAAGGTAAAAGATAAGAAGGTTTAACTGTTGCACTTTGATAAAGCCAGCCTTGAGACAGAACCTAAAGTGGTAGGGTCAGGGTTCAACTTAGCTCAAGGGTTATATTCTGCTGGAGCACCAGGCCAGAGAGGGTGGCCAGGCATTAACTCAGTTGGGACCTGCATTTAGAGATGGAGGGAGTAGTAAGGACATGATAAAAATATAATCCAAGCCAAAGTAGTCTAAACCTGGAGAGACACCGACCGTCCGGGGCCTAATTAATTTCTGGGCCAGAGGACTCACATCCCATGCCTGGAGGGCTACAGGGCTGGCTAACATCACGATCCCCCACTTCCACTGACCGGCCTTGTATCTCGTGTGACTTGCCCAGAGGCCCCTCAAATGTCCTTGGCTTCCCAAGAGGATGGGAAGAAGTGAGCCACCACTGACCCTCCCAGAGAGAATAAAACCGGCTCCTTCAGAGTCTGCAGCCCCACGAATAGACAGACTCCTTGATCAAATGGCCAAAGTGGGCCGTCTGGTTCAGTGTGTTGTTCTCACAGCGGTATCTGATTGCTGAATACCGTCTTCCCCCAGAACCTACCCATCCCTGGAGCCTCTGCCCCTCACAGGAACAGGCTGGTTGGACAGCTTTGCTGCAGCCTCTGGAAAAACAGGGTTAGGAATGGAGTGGGAGAGCCAGGCCTGGGCTGGGTGAAACCAGTACCTTCCAAGGTGGGCCTAGGTGAGGGAGAGGAAGAAGCAAGTGAAGAAGCTGTGAGGGGACCACCAGGCCAGCTCCACAGGGCCCAACTTGAAGGGCAAGACCTTCTCTTTCTCTTTGCAGAAGGCAGAGGGGTCTGGGCCAGGACAGGGGGGTCTGAGCAGTGACAGGTGGAGGTAGAGATTATAGCTCACCTAAAAACTACCTGAAGGACATATACCCATGGAAAAGGAAAGGAAAGAAAATCATTTGGCGTTTAGTCCCTACACCCACAAGTCCATTATCCATTTGGCTTTATAGACTCTCCCTCAAGATCTGAGTTTCCCTGGTGTGACTTTGGGTGCCTGACATCCATGCCTCCGTGGTCGTGTTGGGTTTGAGCAGACCGGGAGAGAGGTTGTGTGTTTTGACTTTTCATCTCTGGGCATGACCATTTTTTGCCCCTACACCACCCACCACCTCAGTCCTTTTTGCAGAAGTGTAAACTTAAAGGAGGAAGCAAGGCAGCCTGGGAAGCAGAGGTCTCAGCCCGGGCCAAGGCAGTGAGCCCACAAGACGGAAGAACAGCAAACTTGAAGAAGCGGAAAGGGTCCTGAGGGCCATATTCAGAAGCAGAGGAGCCTGAGGACTCATCAGTGCAGGAGCTTGAAGCAGGAGTCTCCTCTACAAAGCCGTTGGCATGAAGAGCTGAGCCTAGCTGCTCCTGAGGTTTTGTTAGTTTGGTTGTTGTTGTTTTCATTTTGTTTTTTAATTGTGGTAAGACAACTTATCATGAGAGCTACCCTGTTAGCAAATTTGTTCCTGTTGACTATAAAAATACATTCCTGTTGACTATAGGTACAGTGTTGTACAGCAGATCTCTGGAACTTATTCATTTAACTTAACTGAATCATTTTTTTTTTTTAAAGGTCGGCATATTTATTTATTTTTGACAGAGAGAGAGAGAGAGAGAGAGAGAGAGAGAGAGAACTGAACTGGGGGAACTCCCCAGTTCAGCATATGGTTCCGCAAGGGCAGGGCCGGGATTCGATCCTCGGTCCCCGGGGCTGCAAAGTGAGCGCTTAACCCACTGAGCCATCCCGGCTTCCCCAACTGAATCATCTTGAATGTTGATTAGTAACTCCCCATTTCCCCTGCCCCACTCCAGCTCCTGGCAACCACCATTCCACTTTTTCTTTTTAAAGATTTATTTTATTGTTTTTGACAGAGAGAGAGAGACAGAGACAGAGACAGAGACAGAGAGAAGGGGGAGGGCCCAGAGCAGTCTCCATAGTTCTATGTCATCAGTTTTCGACATAGTTTCTTTCCACACAGGTGGGTGTGCGGCTGTGTAGGCTGGGAAGTGAACTCAGGCCTCCTGCATGGGAGGTGAGAATCTTCGCTGCCAAACCACCCCAGTGGTTACCAGGCCAGGGCCAGGAATTGAACCCTGTATCTTGAGATTGCAAGGCAAGCACTCAATTGCTAAGCTATCCCAGCATCCCAGGGATAGCCTTCTTTTTTAAAGGATAGTAGTCAATTGTATGTATACAACACATTTTCTTTATTCATTCAATTGTCAATGGACATTTAGGTTGTTCCCATACCTTGGCTATTGTGACTAGTTCTGCAATGGACATCGGAGTACTAACATCTCTTCAATATCCTGAAAATAAACAAGTAGGACTACATGAACCTAAGGAAAGGAAAGCAAACAATCAACAGAGTGAAAAGGCAACCTACAGAATGGGAGAAAATAGTGCACACTATATATCTGGTAAGGGAGGGATTAATCTCCAAAATATGTATGGAACTCCTACAATTCAGTTGTAAAACAAAAACAAAACTAATAGCTTGGTTGAAAAATGGTCTAAAAGAAACAAACAAAAAAATAGCCAACAAGCATATGAAAAGATACTGCACATCACTAACCACCGTCAGGGAAATAAATGTAAGTCAAAACACAGTGAGCATCACCCCACATCTGTCAGGATGGAGATGGGTCGAGGGTGGGGTGTGAGGATGTACAAGATTGGAACCTGCCTGCACTGTTGGTAGGAATACAAAATGGTGTAGCTTCTATGGACAACGGTACAGAGATTCTTCAAAAAATTAAAAGTAGGAAAGCCGGGATGGCTCAATGGGTTAAGCACTCACTTTGCATCCCCGGGGAACCAGGATCCGGGCCCCTGTGGGCCCATATGCTGAACTGGGGAGTGCCCCCAGTTCAGTGCTCACCGGGGTGCGACCCCGGCCCAGTTCCTGCCCTGTGCAGCCCCTTGCCCACCTGTGGAATGAAACTATGTGGAAAAACCGATGATGTGCAACTATGGAGACTGCTCTGGGCCCTCCCCCTTCTCTCTGTCTCTCTCTTTCTCTCTGTCAAAAACAATAAAAATAAATATTAAAAAAAAAAATTAGAAGTAGAATTACCATACAATCCAACATCCTACTGCTGGGTACTCATCCAAAAGAATTGAATTCAGGATCTCAAAGAGGTGTTGGTGCTCCTGAAGGCGTTTACTCTCTCAGTGTCGGTGCTTACCCAGCCCATTTGGGTGTCTGCTGCTTTCAAACCCAACAAATAAAACTTCACACCCCAACACTGATCCCGGGCGGAATCCTAGGCACGCCACCCCTCGCCTCAACCTGCCTTCCAGGGACATCAGCATTGTGCCCCCCGCCTGGGGGCGTGGGGGACGGAGTCCCGGCCTGCGCCACGACAAGCCCCCGGGGAAGGTGCCCGGGCACGCCTGGCTGTGGGGACGCGCTTCCCGGAGCAGCGTGACGGGGCGGCCGCAGGGTGGGGCCGCGGGGGCCGGGACTCGCCGCGCACTCGGCCCCCTTGCTGGCTGGGGAGGCGTGGCCGCAGCCGGGGAGGTCCCCAGGCCGCTGGGGTGGCTGCAGTCACACGCGCCCGGCGCCTCTCCAGCGCGCACCCGGACGCACCGCGCACACTGGCGCCCTGGGACTGAGCCCCGGCCCTCCGGAGCGGGGAGCGCACCAGCCCGTCCAGCCCCATCCGAGAGACCCCATGGGGCCCGAGGCCACCCGCTCGTGCAAGGGCATCCTGCCTGGCCTGCAGGTGAGAACCTGGATTGAGCCCGTGGTGGCCTCCACCCAGGTGGCGGGCTCCCTGTACGACGCGGGGCTGCTCCTGGTGGTGAAGGAGTCCTTCGGCACCGGCGCTGCCGCCAATCACAGCGCCAGCCCGTCGCCCCGGGGGGCGCTGGAGGACCAGCAGCAGAAAGCCATCTCCAATTTCTTCATCATCTACAACCTGGTGACCGGCCTGTCGCCCCTGCTGTCCGCCTACGGCCTGGGCTGGCTCAGCGACCGCTACCACCGCAAGATCTCCGTGTGCGTGGGCCTGCTGGGCATCCTGCTCTGCCGACTGGGGCTGCTGTTCAAGGTGCTGTGGGGCTGGCCCGTGGAGGTGCTGTACTGGGCCACGGCGCTGAACGGGCTGTGCGGCGGCATCTCGGCCTACTGGTCCGGGGTCATAGCCCTGGGGTCGCTCGGCTCCTCCGAGGGCCGCCGCTCCGTGCGCCTCATCCTCATTGACCTGGTCCTGGGCTTGGCCGGATTCTGCGGGAGCATGATCTCCGGGCATCTCTTCCAGTCGTTGTCCGGGCAGTCGGGGCAGGGCCTGGTGCTGACAGCCTGCAGCGTGAGTTGTGCCACGTTTGCGTTCTTCTACAGCCTGTTGGTCCTGAAGGTCCCGGAGACGGCGGCCAAGTCCAGGAAAGCCCTCCCCGCGGTGGACACGGTGTCTGGCACGGTGGGCACGTACCGCACGCTGGATCCCGACCAGCTGGACAAGCCCGGGGTGGCGGAGCAGCCGCCGCCTCCCGGGAAACCCAAGTCCCAGAAAACCATTGTAGCCCTGCTCTTTGTGGGCGCCATCCTCTACGACCTGGGCGTGGTGGGCACGGTCGACGTGATGCCCCTGTTTGTGCTCAGGGCGCCTCTCAGTTGGAACCAAGTGCAGGTGGGCTATGGCATGGCGGCTGGGTACATCATCTTCATCACCAGTTTCCTGGGCGTCCTGGCCTTCTCCCGCTGCTTCCGGGACACCACCATGATCATGATCGGGATGGTCTCCTTTGGGTCCGGAGCCCTCCTCTTGGCCTTTGTGAAAGAGACGTACATGTTCTACATCGGTGAGTCTGGCGTTCTTGGGGAGGCAGGACAAGGCCACGCTGGCCCCCTGAGTCACGGGGCTGACACCTGGAATGCTGTGGCCCAGGAGCCACCTGCGACCTAGGGGGTCCCGGGTTATGGGCCCTTGAGTTCATCTGCATTGTACTGTGCACGGTGTGGTCTGTATTGCCCCATGAAACGCTCCCAGAGGGGCGTCCGTGGTTCGAGGTCAAGGGAGGGGTAGTCAGCGGTGCCTGGAGTTGGTAGAAGAGGCTTAAGAATGAGGTGGGTTTTCTCCTCCCCGATTTTAAAGAGATAAAATGTTAAGTCATCCAACTGAAAAAAGCCCCTTAATTAAAATCAGTGGGGGCCAACCAAGGGCTTTTTTTTTTAATGGACACAATCTCTCTATGAATGCCTTCCATAACCAACGGAACACAAATTCCCTCAGGGAAGCAGAACGCCGTTTCCAGGTGAGCACACACCTCAGACAAGCACAAGCAGAGAGCCCTAGACCAGTGCTCCCACAGGACTTCCTACAAGGACAGAAGTGTTCTGCATCTGTTTTGTCCCAGATGTTAGCTACTCGCCACGTGTGGCTGTTGAGTGCTTGCAATGTGGCTCGTGCCACTAACGAACAGAATTTTAAATTTTGTTTAATTTTAATTACTTTAAATAGCCACACATGGCGAGTAGCTAACATATGATATTAGTAAGGACGACTAGATGGTTATCAGAGGCTGTCCCCTCACTGAGGTCATACACATGCACACACACATGCACACGCACACGCACATGCACATGCACATATACGCATCTCGGAAAAACATCCAAGGACCTTGAAACCATCTTATTAAGCAAAATGGGTCAGATTAAAAGAGTCAGGAAACATATGGCCTCACTTATGGGCGGAATATAAGACTGAAAGTAGCAGGGAGGCAAAAGCTTATGGACACACTCAGTAGTTTGGTGGTTGGCTGAGGGTGGTGGGGGAGGGGGGAGGGAGAATGGGGGAGGGAGTTGGGGGCGAGCACCAGATATGTGGTGTTGGAGGGAGAGTTGGTTCGGGGTGGTGAGCACATAATGCAATGCATAGGTGATGTAATGTAGAGTTGTACACCCGGAAACTATATTGCCAACCAATGTCAACCCAATAAATTTAACAATTAAAAAAAAAAAAGAAACACATCCAAAAAATGGCAAGATTACATTTGGCTAGCTCCCAGTTTAACAGGCCATATGCCAAGGCCAGAGTACGCCTCTCCTTCCCTTCTTACCACCTCTAACCCCCATTCCACACACACACACACCCACACACATTGGAATAAGGAACAGAGCTTGAAGGAACGAGGGTTGTGTGGCAGCTGTGGAAGTGGCACACTTTTCTGGATGCAGTTTGCCAGAGCTCCTGGGACTGTCTCCCAGCGGTGTTGCTGAATAGCCAGGGTAGACACCTCTCTCCCAGGAGGCAAGGACAGGAGTCTCAAGTCACCTCTGTGACTTCAGCCACTTTCCTGGAAACCACCTAATACCCTTCGCCCTCTGTCACCACGTCCACTGTGCCTTGTCTCCCTGCGGATGGGCCTGCAGCACCTATGGCTCTGTCAGAGCTCAGGGAGTCTGTCAGCAAAGAAACCATTTCTTCCAGGGCAAACCACGCAGGAGTCGTGGGGAGAGGGAATTCTAAGGCAGGCCTTTGCTTCATTCTGCGGTGCGAGTGTTCGTGTTTGCTTTCTTTCCAGCTCGAGCGGTCATGCTGTTCGCGCTCATCCCTGTCACCACCATCCGGTCGGCCATGTCCAAGCTCATAAAGGACTCCTCTTACGGTGAGCCATGGGGTCCCGCTGGGGCTCTGTGCCTGGGCTGTTTCTGAGCTGCTTGGTTTGCGGCCTGGGGTTTGGGCTGGCTGAAGGCACACAAGGGGGTTCCGGAAGCAGTCTCAATCTAGGGACACACTGGTGTCCATCCAGTGAGGGACGGACAGAGAGGGGGAAAACGGGAGGGTGGGAAAGACTCAGAAAGTCACTCAAAAGCCACAGTAGAGGAAGACCCTACCATCCACAGGTCTCAGGCAGAGCAGCTAGATGGGGGCAGGAGGCCTGGTGAAATAAGCCGTGAAGACTGAGAGGGAGTCCTGGGAAGGGGGAGGGGCCTCCCGAGAGCGGCCCAGGGACTCAGCGAGCTGGGAACCTACAAGGGACAGGAGTGCATCTTCTTGGTCACCTCTTTTCCTTCCACAGGAAAGGTGTTTGTCATCCTGCAGCTGACCCTGACACTGACCTGGGTGGTGACCTCCACGGTATACAACGAGATCTACCAGCTCACCATGGAGAAGTTTGTGGGCACCTGCTTTGCTCTCTCTGCCTTCCTCTCCTTTCTGGCCATCATCCCCATTGGGTAAGACAGGAGCCGTGTCTGCCATTTGGGTGGGGCCCTGGCGCTTTGGTCAAGGATGGCTAGACCATCTCCAGCCCATTATCATAAAGTCTTACTTACTTCCAGTGGGTTCTCAGTAGGTTCTCTCACAAGGAGAAAGTCCTGCTGTTACCCCCAAACTATTTGGGAAGTCCCTGAAGTCATAAATAATGAACCAGAGGGCCCCAACCCGCTGTCTTACTTCCTGGTGGTTTTGTAATACAATTTATTTATAGGCTCCTCATCCACTTCCTTCTAATCAGAGGCAGAGATTAGAATCCGTCTTGAGCCTCTCAGTCTTCTTTCGTCTAGCTGCCTTTGGCGAGGGTCATCCTCCCCATTTTCGAGTATTCTTTTCTGGGCCCTCTGACGGCTTGGCACCTGGCAGCCTCTGCGCTCTGGGCCCCTGAAATCTCATGGCCACTGGATGGCGCGAGCTCGCCTTAGGGGGAATTGACATCGTTGGGGGAGTTTTCTCATCAGTAAAACAAGAGCACTTGAGTCTGGGAGATGACAGGTGGGAGAAGAGCTGGCAAAGCGAGGGTGAGGCACTCCAGTGTTGTGGCCAGATCACCCACCTAGGTCCTTCCCACACTGGACCACATGCGATAGTTTGGTCTCTGACCAGCCCTGGCCAACAAAACTGCAGTGCGAGCCCCCAGGACAAGCCATATACGTGATTTAAAATTTTCTAGCAGTCACATTTAAAAATGACAGAGGTCGCAGGTAAAATTCATTTGAATAGAACTTGATCTAACCCGTTCTCTCCAGACTTTCATTGTAACATGTAATCAATTTAGAAAATTAGCCAATAAGGTTTATTTGTTTTTGTTTTTTTGGAGTTTTGTTGTTGTTGTTCTGGTTTTTTGTTGTTGTTGTTGTTGTTGTTTACTGAGTCTTTGAAATCTGCTATAGATTTTAGGTTGACAGCACCTCTCAATTTGGACTATTCACATTTCAAGTATTCGGTAGCCAGTGTGACCAGTAGCTACACATTAAGCAGCTCAGCTTGGACTGTTTTAGGCCTTTTTACCCCTTCCCCTTAAAGTTAGGTTCTCTCATGTTTATATAAATTCCACCAGAGGAAAAAGGAATACAATAAATCTATCCACAATAAGGTACAAGGGATTTGATGTAAAGTTGCATTTTATTTTTTTAGAGATTTATTTTTATTGTTTGACAGAGAGACAGACAGAAAGAAGGGGGAGGGCCCAGAGCAGTCTCCATACTTGCACATCATTAGTTTTCCATATAGTTTCTCTCCACATGTGGGCACCGGGCTGCACAGGGTGGGGCTGGGCAGGGCAGAAACTGGGCTGGGCACCTCCCACATGGGCCCCAGCAAGAACTAGGCTGGGGGCACACCCCAGTTCAGCATATGGGTCCACACAGGCTGGGGCCGGGATTCAATCCTCGGACCCTGGGGCTGCAAAGCAAGTGCTCAACCTGCTGAGCCACCCTGGCATCCCCTAAAGTTGCATTTTAAAGTAAGGTGACCAGATTTTAACATTGGTAAAGCGGGACACCATTGACTGGGGGGGGGGGG
>PVKE010046804.1:0-12139 GCA_004027555.1 Craseonycteris thonglongyai | reverse complement strand
AAACCAACCAACCACAGCGCGCACACACACACACACCCCAAGGGCTGGGTGAGCAGTTAGGGCACCTTAAAAGCAAAACGCATGTGGCTGAGGATTTCCGAAGTACGTTAAACACCGCTACAAGAAGCGATTCTCAAAGCATCTGAAAAACGAGCAAACTGTCCGAAAACGGTGCCTGACAACTGAGGCAGTTTGCAAGCGATTCAGAGGTCTGCCAAGGAAACAAAAGGAGCCTCCCCCCCGCCCCCCCCCCGCCCCGCCGGGAGCCCGCACACGGCACCGGGGGTGCGCGGGCACTAGGTGTTCCAGGGAGGTGGGGAACGGAAAGGTCTGTGCAGGAGCGGTACATACTAGGGGTCGCTCCCCGGCACGGACAGGGCCACGGAGTTTCCACTGGTGGCGGAGCCGTCCAGCTTTAGTTTCTCCAGGTATTCGGCGTGCACGGGCTTGTGGCACTGGAGGACCTTGATGGCATCTTCGACTTTAAACCACTCTCGCTTCCTCCCAATGCTCACCGAGTCTTCCCAGTCCTCCAGAATCTCAGTGACCGTCAGGACATACACGTACGTTCTGTGCTTGCGATCTTGGTTCTGCTCAAAGACGCCCAGGAGCCGGCCCAGCTCCCCCTTGACCCCCGCCTCCTCGAACACCTCTCGCACCGCCGCGCTGCCCGGCTCCTCCTCGGGCTCCAAGCCTCCGCCCGGCACGATCCAGCGGTCCGGGTAGCGGCTGCTGCTCACGAGCAGGACCTCGTCCTCGCGCTCGCTCCGAAAGCACAGGCACGCCGCCCGCTTCTTGAAGCCCTCGGGGTCGTAGGTGCGCGTCTGGTTCGGCTTGCACTTCATCCTCCAGGCCGCCTGCTCCCGCGCGCGCTTCTGCTCGGGTCGCCGCTGCAGTCGCCGGCCGAGGTGCTGCGGAGAGAAAGGGCTGCTGCGAGCGGCAGGGCCAGGCAGGAGAGCGCCTCAGCCCGCGAACCCCGAGCCTAAGAGGAGACGGGGCGGGGGCGGGGGCGGGGGCGGGGGCGGGGGCGGCCGGCCAGCGCGTCCGTCAGTCCGCCCCTCCGCGGCGGGGGTCGCGAGCGCAGACGCCTGCGTGGAGGAGGAGGAGGCGCCGCCGCCGCCGCCTTCGCCGCCGCCGCCGCCGCCGCCTCGGTCCCCCCGGAACTCGGCTCCGCACGCAGCCCACCCGCGGCTCCGCGCGTCCGCTTCGCCGCCACCCCTGCAGGGTAGAGGGAGGTGAGGCGCCTTCGCGTGCGCGTCCGCGTGCGCGTCCGCGTCCGCGTCCCCTTCCCACGTGCGCGTTCCCGTCGGAGGGCGAGGGGCGGGGGCGAGGGTCTCGCGGCTCCCGCGGCGCAGTGCCTCGGGCTCACTGCGCAGGCGCCCCGCACCTCTCGGGCTGGGAATCTCCCTCACGCGGACTTAAATTCTCCGCATTGTGACTTGCGCCGGGGCTGTTCCCACGTGTGCCTGGAGCTAAATGGGGCCGTGACGCCGCGGGACCTCTCTCCTCACCGCGCGCCGGGTTCACGAAACACGCCCGTAGTGCTTCACACGGTAGGGCCAAGTGCGCCTTCACCATTGCCCAGAGTGGATGGTACCGGCCGCTTCATAATAAAGCTCGGGTTTGTCAGGAGGATCCTCGGCGTTCTTGGATCAATGTCTTACCTAATCCTTGCTGAGTCATCTCATGCGGTTTTATTTCTTCAACCGGTTCTTCATCTTGCCAGGCATCTTGGCACAGCCCCTACATCTCTCAGCCCCTGCTGACATCTTATCCCCCACCCCCACCCCATTCCTCAGTTTCCTCATCAGTAAGCTGCTCGCCTACTTGTACTTGAGCCATTCTCACCCAACAGCTGGAAAACCACCCCAAGTGGTGTTTTCTTAAATCCCAAGACTCTCCACCCTTCGGTCTCTTTCTCGAGGAAGCGTGCTGGTTGGAAACCCCAATGCCCATGGAAAGCCCTTCCTCGTCTACGTTTTGATTTTTAGTCTCCTGCTGTGGGACTGCAGCGAGGCCATCTGATGCTCTTACCCTTCTCTTTGGTCTTCCTGTCCTCTAGAGTCTAGACCAACAGGGGCCCCTGCCCCCAGCCCAAACTCCAACGCCCTAAAACCTTACCTCTCCCTTTGGATCTTTTTCTTTCTTTCTTTGTTTTTCTTTCCTCGCTCTAACAGTAGCCTTACGGTCCATAAGTTATGGAGAAGACCTCGGATTTCCTCTGACTTTGCCATAATGCAACTGAGGAATCGCTGTCTCTCTCACCCAATAGACACTCTGTTTGGCCTGAGGCAAGCAGGATCCCCAAAGCTCGCTCCTCCAATGAAATAATGCCTTCGTCAAGCAGAAATAGACTGCAATGTTAAGTGGGAAGTAGCTACGGAACATACAGTCCAGTTTCAAAGAACAAGTTAGTTCAGCTTCACAAGGTCTGCTGCACTCCATTTATGCCCAACATAGCTCATAAAAACGATCCTGTTCCCAACGGCAACAGACACCTGCAATATTAAGAGCATAACATGATGAAGAAAATGATAAAATGGAGACGTAAAAAATGAGTTCAGCCAACACACACACTACTGCTACTGACCATCTTTTAGCAGTCTATGGATGATAAGAACATGTGAAGGAATGCAACACCTCATGATTAAAATCAAATCAAGAACATAGATTTGAGCCGGCTGCAGTCCTCAGTGTGTCCATATGCCCAAAGACACAAGTGACGTTGAACCACTAGAAAAAACAATCATTACAAAGAGGGTCTAGGCAGATACCGCAATTATCACCAATACCATTAAATACTGCTTTAGGTGTTCTTGCCAGTATAATGAGATTGTGAAGAAAAAAGCCTATCATTCGGGTAAAAAGGACAAAATTATAATGATTTGCAGATGACATGAATATCTTCTTGGGAAACACCTAGGAAATAGTGTAAACAGTGAATTCTTTGAAATGCTAGAATAAAATATTAGTAATGAAAATACCAAGAGCTTTCACATATTCCGGCAATAATCATGTAGAAAATGGAATGGGGAAACCGTGACTTTCATAGTAGCAATATCAACTACCCCAAAAGAAATCATACCAAGGGATCCCCGAAAATATGGTTAGGACGTTGTAGTGCAAAATGATTAACTTGTATTCCGTTTTCAAAGATGATTTGAATAAATCAAAAGGAACTCTAGCAAGGCTGGGAGATTGGGCTAATGTGTGGGGGGAGGGGTGGCCTGACCAGGTCCCAGCCACGTCACAAGTCTATGTCACAATTACCAGGTACTCTCTCCTTGTCTCAACATAGGGGCTGTTTTTTAGTCAATCCCCGCACTTCCACATCACATTATGCGTATGCAGTATGCCTCTGCTGGGGACATGTTTGTTGGGAGGGAGAGGAATAGCAACGTTATAATATGGAAAGAGGTATGGGCCGAATTCCTATTGGCAAAGACACGTGTGGTATGTTTCTGGGTAAAGAGATTCACAACTTCCAGGTTTAGTGCAATGCCAGGGAAAATTTGAAATTAGTTTTTTTTTTTTCCTCTCCAAATTTCATAAAATAATGTTATCATTCACCTATTCGAATAATAGTGCAAGATAGTTATAACTTCTTCTAAAGGAGAATCGAGATCATTTTTGAGAGACCAGCATCCCACAGCCTGGTTTGTCCATAGTTGAGTATTTCTCCAGTGGTGAAGGTCATTTGATGACCCACAAATACTAGCTTGTTACAGTAACAACTGCAATTTGTGCATGCCTGCCTGTATCTCCTCCTACATTGTCCTTGGCCTTGGAGATTAAACTTTGTACAGTGGGACAATGGCAAGTGTGAAGCAAGCAGAGAATTAAAAAGTGCTTGCACATAGGGTTTCTGTCTCTTGCTCTTCTCCAAACAAGGTAACGACAATGTGAAGAGGCCTGGGCTAGATGAATAGTGAGAGACCCATCGCTCATGCATTCCCTTCACCCCGGCTGACAGAGAACCCATTGCCAGGGAAGGGAGTCAGACCAACCTATAGCGTCCAGCCCCCAGCATAGCTGCTTAGATGACAGGGCACCCTCTACACACGCATAAGTAAGCCTTATGAGAACAATAGAAGGACAACTCAGCCGTGCCTGGCTGACTCTGACCTGCAGAACTGTGAGCAAAGGAATTGGTGGTGGTTTAAAGTCACTGAAGTTTGATTTGGGTTGTTATCCATCCAAAGCTATGTGATACAATTAACCGCCGTCCATGGAAATCCAGCCAAAAACAGAGAAAATATTTTTCACAGTAGAAATTTTATCTCTGCTTGAAGAGGTTGACATTGAGCTTCCCCTGGAGTCAGAAAGAAAGGGATGAGGTAAGAAATGTAGTATTTACTGCTTACAGTCTATGCGCCAGGCTCTCTGTTGAGCCTTGTGTCTTAGTTAACTGGCAGCCCATTAAAGATTTTTGGGGGTTTTTCTTAAATTTATTGGGGTGACATTGGTTAGTAAAGTTATATAGGTTTCTGTTGTACAATTCTATTAGACATCATCATTTATGTGTTGCATTATGTACTCACCAACCAAAGTCAGTTCTCCTTTAAATCTTAAGGAGGAAGTGATTATTTCCATTTCATAGAAGAGAAGCTTCAGTATTTGAATTGAAGTCTTCATGTCTCTATAGACTGTGCCCTCACAATGTCACCATGCTTTGACCAAAGGATTATTATCATCAAGAGCTATAGTGTTTTTGTGGCATTTTTAGGTATCGTTCAGAGTTGACATTTTAAGTAAAGTATTCACTTGTTAAGAGTCACTGAGTTCAAAGAAATGCATTTTCCATCTCGATGTTCCCTTGCACAATATCATGAAAGGAACACCTGACTGCCTATCTCATTCCCATCAATGAACTGCGTCACCACATGTTACTTAACTTCAAGTCCACTTCCCCCTGGGAGCATAAAATGGAATTAAGTGATACAGAAAGCAGATACTCCATTTTGTCTTCATTCTCAGCATGGGTTTTGATTTTTGATGGTCTGCTTCATTTTACACACTTGATATTTATTTCCCAACAAACTTGGAAAATGAGTAGCAAAATCCCCCTTATTAACAATAAAAAAAAATCCCCCTTAAGCAGAGGAAGACACAGGCTGAGGTGGGCTTACATGAGTAAGGCAGTAAGTGATGGAGCTGAAATTCACACCTGGGTCCGCCTGACTCCAAAGGTCTTCCTCTCCCATTCACTCTGACAAATTTTGCGTATGATGAGAGTTGCTGAGATGCACAGTACATGCCATTGCTTTGGTACAGACTTTGTCCTTGCTCATGTTTTCCTACCTGCAAGATCCAGGCACCTGGGAGAACGTATCTTCTATGCAATGTTCTAAAGCTGAGGATCTGTTCTGAGACAGACAAGGCGGGGATACATATTTCTGCATTTTGTGTGAGTTAGGAAGGAGCAGGCTGATTGGAAAGTGACAGTAACATTAGAAGCATCATCATGGGAAGTTGACTGAATGAAAGAGTGTGACAGAAGCTACATGGGTCACAGAGGATAGTTACTGTACCAGTTAATTGTTTATTAGGCATTAACATGAAAGATGAGTGAACGGAGGCAGCACCATACATACCTTTCTACTTGGGGAAGTTTGGTGGGTTGTGTCTTTCAAGTCACTCTCTACATGTTCCTGAAATCTTTGTGTCTTTGTGTACATTGAACACCGTTTCTGTCTCAAGCACAGAAGTGACTTCATAGTGGGTCTGTACTGGGTAATTCAGTAAAAAAAAACTTCTCAAATACAAAATTGTTAAACCAAAATTGCATCCCTAGGTTTTCTCTTTGATTGATCGATGAATCTTGTGATTTTGTGAATAATGGCACAGCTGTGCAGTCAAGGGTGTGAACACAAAGTTGGATGGATGTCAAGTCCAGGGGTGTGTTTCCACACTCTCAGAGTCGGCACTCTGATTCCTCTTGCTTCTTTGGTCACTACCTCTAGTTCCCGGACTGTGATGTCTTCCTTTTTTCTCCGATTCTTTCCCCTGTATAGACTTCTAATTCGGCACCTAAGCCCTTTCTACTGCTCCTCTGTGCATCAGAGTCAGATGCTAAAGCCTCACACAGCTCTTCAAGGTCCTACAAGACCTGGGCCCTGTTTTCTCTTTGACTTAACCCCTACCACCTTCCCCCTGAATCACTCATCTTCAGCTTCCCTAGACTCCTTGCAGCTTCTGGATTATGTCAGCCCAGCTCCATCTTTAGGACCTTTGCTCTAACTATCCCTTTGCCTGGAATGGTCCTCATTCACTCCTGCCTGTCTAACTTCCTCCCTTCCATTAAGGCCTTGCTTGGTTTTCACCTCCTCCAAGTGGTCTACCCAGACCGCCATATTTTATATGCTAAGTGCTCTCATCTTTTCCACCCTCCCCCATATTCCTGATCCCTTTCAGCCTAAATTGTCTCTTTGTTGTATCACTCATTACCTAATTAGGCTATTTACTTCTTTGTTATGTGTATTGCTTATCTCTTTCCTCCTCCATCGTTTCTGCTTGAGTACCAGCTCCCTGATCTTAGGGATCTTTGTCTCTTGCTCACTAGTATATCTCAAGCAGCCCAGAACTTTCCTGAGTGCACACTATAGTCATCCAGACAATATCTGTTGATGTGATGAACGTGTCTGTCTCTGCCTCTACGTTGTGACATCCTTGAGGACAGGGGCCTTGTTTCATTGGTCTCTGTCAACTCACACCCAGGACACTTTCTGATCAACTGGAAAGGCACCTCTGAATATTTGTTGAATGAATGAATGAATGAATCTTTTGAAAGTGACACTGATGGGGAAAACACTCTGTTTCCAAACTGCAGTTATTCCAGTAGGTGCCATCTGTGACAGCACCATGCATGTATCAGCTGCCATGAAAACTCAGCTAGTGAGCTGAGAGACACTTGTGGGCCAGAAGTCTGACTCACTTTCTGTGGACCCCTGATGGGGTTAGCACAGCACTTAGCACGCAGAATGACTGAGGGTGGTGGTTCCAGACCTCAGTCATTCATCACCTACCTGGTTTCTGCTTTATCTGTGCCGGACATGCAATACATTTACATATTATAGTTTGTTTATCTCATTTCCCATTTGCCCTGAGAACACTCGCTGCCAGCACTTGCAGCTGCGGCGTTTACCCCAAGATAACTCACGGATTACAGTCCTAACCTGACCCCCAAAGTTTGCCATGAAATATTGTGCTTTTAGCACTATTTTCACATTGTTCTAATACATCAAGAGTCTTTGGAAACAAATGACATCTTTCTATTTATACCATTCTGTTTTTAGTAGAGGTATTTTCATTTACAAAAAAATAGTAATTCTTGATTACTGAAATGTCAAATCCTAGAAAACAGCATTCCTATGTGGGAGAAAAAAATTAAATACTGACCATCATATACATTTCTGTTACATTAGGCTTAGAGAAAAATTGTGTTTAGAAATAGCACCACGAACAGCTTTTATATTTTATTTTCACATTGAAAACTGGTCAGATTTGCTTCAGCCTCAAACAGTGCGTGTATGTAAAATTAAATGAATACGGCAGTGAGGAGCACTTTCTTTTTTCCAAACAGGAAATGAATTAAATCTGTAACTTTGAGAATAAAACACAATTATATAATTAAGCACAATGACAGCAGAACAATGCGATGAAATAGCTGAAATAAAAGTTGAGATTAATGTTCAGTAATAGTACACAGTGATGGGCAGTACGAGGGGGGACCCACAAATCCTGGAATGATCTTGTGGAGGGTGGGCCCTTCGCAAAGTGCAGGCTCCCCCCGCTGGGAGTGTTTGGGGACCCATCTGCATCAGTGGACAAGCTGGGTTTTGGTGAGAGGCTGCCTTTGGCTTTGGAGAATTTTTGGGGAGACTCTTTCAATGCATTTGCCCATTTCGTGATGGGTGATTTACAGGAACTACCTGTGGCATGAGAACGCACCTGCCCACACTGCGATAAGTGTTCAGCAGTTTTTCACTAAAAATGGCATGCCCCCCATGCCCCACCTTCTGTTCACCCGCGATCTCACCTGGAACAACTCTTTTTTGTTTCCCCAGATGAGAAAAGTCCTCAAAGGGAAGTGTTTTGCTGATGTGGGAGAGGTGAAACAAAAAACAGCAGAAGCACTAAAATACATCAAAGTCGAAGACTTCTAAAATTTTTGAGCAGTGGAAAAAGCACCTCGATCCATGTATTACAATGAAACGGAGAGTACTTTGAAGGTAACTGAAGCTTAAACAGGTAAGAATAAATACACAACTTTTTATAGATAAATTCTGGGTTATTTTGGTCCCTCTCATACACTAGGCATGTCATTGACATTCTTTCATTTAATCTTGTTAAAAGCACTTCAAAGGAAATATTTCATTTCCATTTTCATAAGGGAGAATACTGAGATCAAGGCCATTATGTAAACTGCCCAGGATTGGACAGCTAGTCGGTAGCCACGTGAGGAGGAAACTGAGGGCTCCTGATGGTAGCACCCCACAAGGACTACAAGGGAGGCAGGCCCCCACTTAACTCAGCAGTTCTGTCTGATGCCCCTCCCTTTTTTCACTGATACAACTCTCCAACATGTTCATCTCATCTCTGAACATTTTAGAAGCTCTTCATCCTAGAGATCTCTCCCCAGCTCCTTTGGACAAGGTTGGTATAGTCAACATTTCTGCTGTGGCCGATGAAAGATGACGATTTAGAGCCCTTGTGAAGGATGGAAGTAACTGTTATTTACAACTCCTTCATGACGTTTGATGATTGTGGATCCTGAGGAAAGATTCTGTTGCAGAGCTAGTTTCCTTGTGTGAGAATTGTGTTCTTGGCAGGATGCCCTTTCCTTCTACAAAGATATCAAAGCAGCTTAGGAGGGAGGATAGTTTGCTGATCAAGACTCTGTGCACCAGACACCCATTCCCTCGGAGGCAAAACAGGTGTCCCAGAGTCACCACATTGCTGCACAAATTTCACAGGCTCCTTAGAGGAAGACAAGGCACATAAAAGTGATGTTTGGTGTCCAAGATGGGGGAGAGGCAAATCTCTGCATTCTCTCTTTCACAGTAAGATTTCAAGTACCCCCAATAGAATCAGCCTGTTTGAGAAAGAAGCACCGTTAGTGAGCAGCGTGGTAGAGTGGTCGTGAGCATGGGTTTCGAGCTGGGCATCATTCTCTGGAATTCGAGATGGGCAGCAAAACAGCTTTCCCTTTTCTTTTTCTTTCCATCTTCTCCTGGATTATTGCAAGGCAAGTTTCAGAGTCAGTGGTTTTGTCAGCAGTCTTCTCAAAATATACTATTATATCTCCAAGAATAGGACACCGATTAGACTCTTAGTTTCTCAACTTTAACTTTGATCAAATAGCTTTTCCTACCAGCCTACATCTCAGAGGAAGCCTTCTGGACTTGCTACTACTTTGAGTGAACTTTCTGATGCATGCAATTCCCAAGATCCTTATAGTGGGATCCTGTTTGTTTCTTAACTACAATGTCAGGAGAGAATAGAAAACCTTTAGAGGGCCTACCATGTCACATGTACTTCACATGTCTCACTGATAATTTTCATAAAATCCCTGTGACATAAATACCATTATTCCAGTTTCACAAGTGAGGAAATGAAGGCTCAGGAGCGTAGGTAACTTGCCCCTGATCACACAGCTAGGAAGTGGCAGAGTTGGGATTCAGATGAACCGCTGCCACAGTTCTTGCCTGCATGGGTCAACATACCCCATGAGAAAAGAATTTGAAAAAAAAATGTGTTTTTGAAGATCACCAAGTTAAAATTTAAGTGTCATTGCTCTGTCATCATGCTATTTACTTTTAGAGTTTTACTTATGACAAATGATCTTTCTCCTTTACATAAAATATTAAGTTTATAATAGCATAGTTAGGGGGTGGCAAGTATGGAAAGGCATATACTCGTGCATGACTAAGTTCTGCGAATTGCTTTAAGCTGTATTGTGTGCAGAAAACTATGTGCTGTGTAGTAGCACATGGACAAATGAACCAGATTTCTACTGCTCCAACACCTCCTAGCTTCCAGAGCAGGGGTGGCGAACCTTTTGGCGATTGAGTGGCAAATTTTATGAAACAAGAGTATACTCGCTCGACTCACGTGCCAACCCATCGAGTGAGATAGAGGTATCGATTATTTTTATGTCTATAAGAGCATAAACAATAATTTTTTAAATGGTATTCACAGCTCCATGTGCCAAAATAATTGCTCCGTGTGCCACTTTGGGCGCGCGTGCCATAGGTTCGCCACCCCCGTTCTAGAGGGTTTGCATGGCTTGCAATGCTTAAAACCCACATCTAAAGTAGCTGTAGAGAAACCATCTACTGTACTGCCTCCAGACTGGAAGTGGGTGTTTTTGCTGTCAGTGTTTCAGTATGAAGTAAACGAATTCAACAAACCTTCCGCAATACCTACCATGTTTCCTATGCTGTGCTTCATTCAGGATATGCAAACAGCAAATAAAACATGGTCCCAGTCCTTAAGTATCTCATAGGAAAACAAAGGAAAGGAATGTAATTTCTGAACTAGAAGTCTCCACAGGGTACAGTGGTGGTACAGGAGAGGAAAAGTGGAAGAGGAAACAGAATTGGATGGATAAAGAGTAGAGGCAATAGGATCAGGAGTTACGTGAGGGGAACTGAGCACTTGTGACTTTCAACATGCATGCTGTACCTGAAAATTCCACTGTTGAGGTCTCACAGGTTTGATTCCATATTCCTGAGTATTACGATTTTCACCAAAACAATTCATCGAATTTCCAGTCTTATGTTCATTAATATCTCCAGTTAATTTTTAAAATGAGTTCTGGGCATCAGTCGCTTTGTCTCTGCAAAGCAGAGGGGAATTTCCAAAGTTCTCCCAATGTGAGGACATTTCAGACATTGAGAGATCATTAGAAAGGCTGCCACCAATTATAAAGCCAAGAAGGCAGTGATTCATGGATGCTAGAAGCTGCTGGATGTGTGGAGGTGGGGTGGAAGTCAGAAACTCTGCATGTTCCATGCACTCTGGTAGGCTCAGGGTTAGAGGGATCATTGAAACTGATCTGGCTATCTTAGTACAGAAAGCCATGCAGGCAGCTGTTAACCCCAGTGGTCTGTAAAGACTTGTCCAAACTGTTTATTAAAGGGGGTGTTTACACACATCTCTCTCTCTCTCTCTCTCTCTCTCTCTGACACACACACGTGCACTCACACACATGTATAATTCATGAATTAGAATTATGGAACTCAGCTGGGATCACAGAGTGTTGGAGCCGGTCTGTCTGAATCTAAAGCCTCAAGGAATGCCTATGACATCAGACCCTTTTGCATGATTTCCTTCAGTTTAATTCAGAGCCACTACCTGCAATTCCCCTGACTGCCTGTCTGCTGTTGCCCCCCAGGAGAACCCTGGGACTGAATGTTCTGCCTTATCTAAAGGGCAGGGACAGAATGGGCAGCTCCAGCATCCAAGCCCTTCACACTGTGTATGGCACCCAGCGTACCAGAAAGTATCCTCATTGTTGCTGTCACATTTCAAGCTGTCTGTTTTTGCCTCTGTATTGCAACTAATCTCCACTACACAAATTAGAATTCTGTGCAGTGTGCCTTTGGCTGTGCTTCCTTTAATTTGCACCTCTGAGCTACACATGGCTATAACTGGGCCAGAAATATTCCTCATCCTGTTCAGTAGGTTGATGTATAATACAGAGCAATACCTTACCCACAACAGATTCAGTACACTAATAATGTAACTATTAGTTTCCTATTGATGCATAAGAATTGTCAAAAATTGCCATAAATTTGACCACTTAAATCAAAACGTATGTATTAGTTCACAGTTTCCATGGGTCAAATGAGTTCTTTGCTTAGGGTTTCACAAGGCTGTAATCCAAGTGTCAGCTGGGCTGGGATCTTAACCTGGAGCTGTGGAGTTGGGTAGGGGTACTGTCTGTGTCCCAGCTCATTCAGGTGGTTGGCATATTCAGCTCCTGCCATGGCAGGACTGGCCCACACCCTAGGATGCCATCGGGGACTGATCTCAGATTCCAGAGGCTGCCTGTATTTCTCATCATGTGGTTCCATACATCTTCCAGCAATGGTATGTCTAGTCCTTCATCTTCTATTCTCTCTTGCTATTCCCT
>PVKE010046803.1:0-12138 GCA_004027555.1 Craseonycteris thonglongyai | reverse complement strand
CCATACTCCCTTCAAAGACTAGGGAAGAATTCTCCCTTGCCTCTTCCAGCTTCTGGTGGTTGCCAGCAATCCTTGGCATTTCTTGATTAATAGCAGCGTCACTCTAATCTCTGCCTCTGTCATCACATGGTCTTCTTCTGTGTTTCTCCTCCATGTCTTTATCTTCTTCATCTCCTATGGACACAATATTTGGACTTAGGGCCTGCCCTAATCCAGTGTGACCTCATTTTAAATTGATTACATGTGCAAATACCATTATTTCAAAATCAGGGCACATTCTGAAGTTCAGGAGGACATGAATTTTGTGTTGACACTATTTAACCCCGTATAGGGGGCTACAGTGACTTAAATGAAATTAATTCTTTACGGTGCCCATAAGGGCCTAGCACATAGTAGAAACTCAGTAAACCACAAGAAGCCACTTCTTCATCAAGCCTGGCCCATTTTGCTCTATGACATCAAAACTCCTTTCTCATTCGACAGTCACTGCTCTTTGATTATGCTGGGCCACTCCTCTCACTTTTTTTTATTCTTTTTGGGACCTCTGGGTTACTCCCGGAAACTTCTCCAGGATTTTGACTCCCAGCTCCCATTTTTTCTTTCTGCTGTCATCCTGGGAACTCTAACGTTCGTATAAATGACTTGCCTCTGATCTACAGACCTTAATCTTACCCTGACCCCATGGTCATTTCAAATACCTGCTTACCAGCACCTCCCATCCTCTTGACTCTGGAATCGCTTTCCAGTCTCCCATCATCCAGCTAACCACCCCTTGCTTCTGTCCTCGGGGCCTCTAGTGAAAAATCACAGCACACTACCAAATGGATTTTTTATGGAGTTATAATTCCTACTCTCAGCTGGACCTTCATGTCTACTTGAAAACCCCTTTACTCATTTCTAGTGGGTTTCCTTTCCCATTTCCCCCAGAAGCTGTTAGAAATAGTAACTATTCAGAACATTTTTCAAACTTCTTAGCCCACCACTGACCCTGCATACTTTGCCTCCTGTGCTTCCCAAAGAAAGCAGAAGCTATAAAACAAGCTGACTTCCTGTCAACCACTGTATCTCTGCTCACCCTCCTCTTCCTCTTTACTATCTCAGAGGCAGAACATGACTCTAATTTACCAAGATAAGCCTTCCTCCTGGGTTGAATCTTTAATTCAACCCTTACCCCCCCCCCTTTTTTTCCCCTCTCTCTCTCTACTGACGCCTTTGCTTACCTCAGTTTACAATTAACCTTGCTCATCTTAAAATGTTTCTTTATTTTCCTTTAAACTGAGCTGTTTTAGCTTTCTACTCCTGAGACCAACTATACTGTATATCGAGTAACTTTATACATGTTTTTTAACCTTTCTGTGCCTCAGTTTTCTTATCTGTAAAAAGGAGTAATAGTGGTACCCCCACCCAAGAGGGTTATTGTTAAGATTAAATTGTAATGTAGTATGGTTTCTAGCACTGCACATTTTTAGTGATTTTTAGTGGTAATAGTATCTTCTCTGGGCTTTGACAGGATGTAGGTCCAGAGCACTGGCCTAGCACTGACAAACAGTAATGTAAGTGGTTATTGGATGAGCTTCTGTCCTTAAGAGCCAAGATTATTTCATATCCATCAATTTATCCCTAGGACTTTGCACAGTACCTGATATAGACATATAGATATATAGATATAGTCTGGCAGAAGTAACACCATAATGTCATAAGATTTGCTTTGTCTCACACGGGATGGACAGCAATTTGAACATTTCACCTAAAATGTCATATAGTGTGCTTGAGTGTGGTGGTGTTATGTTACAGAATTATGTGCTTATGATTTTGTAATAAAAGATGTGGTATAGATTACTAGCTCATAAAAAAAGAGTATTCTGCCAGACCCTGTACACACAAACACACACACACCAAATGAGTGCATGAACCCAACCGAATTGGATGGAGCCATTTTTCTCCTTGAAGGGTAAAATTGGCTTGACCTTATCCCAGACTTATCTCTGCCCCCATGAGATGGCCTTCACTTCATGTGAATGGTTTTAAAACAATGAGTAATGTTTTACACTTGATCTTAGCCAAAAGGCCGAGAAGCAATGAGTAATGTTTTAACATTGGTCAACATCGTCAAAGAAAGGAGTCTGGTAGGATTATGGAGACTAAGTATATTTGTTAATGGAGACAAAGGAATTAGTGGAGAAGGGGTTAATCAATGGTGGATCCCAAGGTAGACTGGAGAACAACAAAGCTGTTCAATAAATATGTCTGAATTGAGCCCCTACCATCTGGCAGGCAGTGGGCAAGGGGCCAGGAGCTTTGTGGTGCTGGCCATTGGTCATGCCCTGAAGCTCCAAATCCAATGGGAGGTTGACAGACCTTTAAAGATACTTTAGAAATACTATGGTATCTAATTGTAACTGTGCCAGGTGCTGCAAAAGTGAAGCAGGGGAGGAGCCTGGTGAGGGGAACCAACCAGATCCTGGTGGCCAGGGAGGGTGAGGGGCCGGGGGGTGGCATGAGTAGGTGGCTTGGTGAAGTGGAGGGCCAGCCCATTTGTAGATGGAGGTGTTTTTAATTATGAATTATGTATTATGTCTGTGACACAGCAGTCAGCATTTATGTAGAAAAGACCTCAGGGGTTTCTGCCACAGTTCATTAAAGGGATGCTGATGGATTTCCGGGTGGATAGCAGAAATGCTATAACCTGCTTGTGTGAATAACCTGAAATGAAAGTGTAAAGAGAGGGGAAACTCATTGTAGATGAACTTATCGTGGATTGGTCTGAAACGGCATACAGAAAGCCCCACTGAAATTGCTGGGCGTGTTAAAACTGGGAGAATATGGTCAAATGCTCCTGTCATGATATGCTGGTAATTTTCTGGGTTTTCTATGGGCACTAAGGTGGATGGTCTTGTAAGACCACACTTGGATCAACTCACTCTTTACTGACGAAATCTTGCATATTTTATTCAGTGTGTCCATTAACTTTAATATTCCTCATTGCAAGGTCTAGTTTATTTATCTAAACCAAAAATCTTTCCCTGCCTGCTTCGCTGAGAGTTGTCTCTCTTTTTGTTTTGATTCACCATTTTGTTATTTTATCACTCTAATGTCCTGTTTTGTGTTCTTGGCATATTTCTCATATTTTTGTATTTTATCTCCATGATTATGTAGAAAATTCAGTAACAACTACGCCACCTATATAAAAATTGCTAGGTAAATATTTGTTGAATGAACGAGTAAACAAATGTAACATCTGTAGAATTTCCTATATTGCTTTGTACCTAGTGGATACATAAATATAGGCCAGTATAGTTAACAGGGGAAAATATCATCTAGATCTGAAGCTTGCCTGTTTCTTGTCCTCTTTCTTAAAATATGAGGTGTGTGCTTTCTCTTTTCTTTCCGTTTTTTATTTTTATTTTTTATGGGTGGTATGAATCTGAAAGCTTCCCAGTGAAAACACTGTCCACTTTGTCTAACGTTCGTCTTAGCCTGACTGACTATAATGACAGAATAGTCTGCTCTTTCTAAACTAGAGGGAGAAATGCAGCCTTTCCAGAGATAATCTCTCAGATAGACTTCCAGATGGCTGCTCAAGCAGATCCATACAACGGAGCTATGCTAACTTGTGATGCCTAGATGGAGTTTTGGCGTCTCTGGTAAGGAAAATCAAAGAAACTCTTCCCAGAGTGCTCTGTGACACTGGATTGTTTTGATTGGGTTGATATATTCCAAAGCTCAAACCTGCTCACTAGCTAGTTGTCTGTGACCACTGAGTTTCCACTGGTTTTTCAGTTCCCAGTGATTAAACCAAAATAAAAGAAAGTGATGCCATGTCTGGCTAAGGGCAGACGTTGCCAGTTGCCAAAGCCTCAGTGTTCATCACACACTTGACATGGTGTCTGCTACCCTCAAGGGAGGGTAATGCTTTCAAAAGGCCAAGGCAGTGCTTTCAAATAGCCAAGATTCAAGGGAAATCTCTTAAGCAAGTGTCATTTGGAAATGATTTGATGAATAGGAAATGTACAGGCCAGCCATTGAAAATCTCCTTTGTGATATATTACCAGGAATGTTTGGAGCCCAAATTGAAGGTAAGCTCTGTCTTTCCCACATGCTGCCCTTCATAGCTGACACATTACACATGTCTCCGGAGCATAACATATGGCTTCCTGAACTTGCAAATGTGGCCTAATGTGCGCTGTTGAAATAGCGTCTGTTTAAACAGTCTCCTGGAAAAGTGAGCCATATTCAATAAAATAGTTAATTTTGTGTCTGTAAATGTTTTCTCTAGAGTCTGTTAAAATATGATTTTTAAGAAGTATAGTGGAGAATTTGAAATTTTACATTTTCTGTAAGGCATTACCTACATTTGAATGGGTAAGAGGCTGTCAGTCCTAAATTGTAAATATTAAAAGATTCATAGAGTATGAATCAGGAAGGAAGAGTGCAGCTCATCTAATTAATAATAATAATAATCACTGTTTTTTTAATGTAAGGCTTTCATATACATTACATTAATTTTCAGGATAATTTGCAAGTAAACAGGATTCCCCTCATGTGACAGATGAGGAAATTGAGATTAGAGATGCTGATGGACCTGCTTGACACCACCTACTGGGAGGTGATGGAGCTAGAATTTTGCTCAAAAGCACCAAACTCTGAAGCCTTTCTCTTTTTCTAGTGCAAGAGTAAGTTGGGCCACAGGTAGGGGTTTAAGCCAGAGAACTCTCTGAAATTGTGTGCAAACTTCTGTGTGTAGGTGCATTATTCAGAGGAAAGATTATAACTTTATGATAGAGTCTCAAGTGGGTTTTAGAGGCCTCCTAAGAACCAAGGGCATTTCAGAGATGAGGAAATAGCAAGTGAGGATGCAAACCATGGAAATGTACTTGGTATAGTATTGATTTGACCAGGGTGTGTGTTTGCGCAGGCACACACATGCACGTGCATGAATCACATAGAGAAAAAAAAAGTGCACAAAAAAGAATGTAGTGTCTAATAATTGAACATCTGTGGAGCCACTAACCTGGTCATGAACTAGAGCATGGGACCTTAGAATGTTGCCATATGTCTCTGCCTGATCAAATGCCACACTCTCACTCCTAACCACTATCCTGACTTTTATAACTGTGTCCTTGCTTTTCTTTATAGTTTTATGCATGTATCCAAAAACAATATGGATCCTAGTTTTCCTGTTTTCATCTTTATACACATGCAGTCATACTATTACGTTTTTTGTGTCTTGCTTCTTTCAGCAATATTGTTTATAATATCCACTCATGTTGAATGTACTTGTAACTTGTTCCTATTTTGTTGTTGTATGGTATTCCATTTCTTGATTCTATTGTAATTTATCTGTTGTTATTGGATATTTGACTATTTGTAAATTTTGCTTATTAGAGCAATGCATTTGTTAACATTCTTATACACAGGGTTGCACGTGCAACTGCTAGGAAAGTCTTATTACTAAGCTTTTGTGGAAGAGAAAATACCTACGTAGCTTTGCAAAAAAAAGTAGAGAATTTTTCTCATCTCCCACATTTTTTTTTTTTTTAATAATGCCTCATGGAGGAAGAAAATCCTTTCAAGGAAATTCTGTGGTTAGTGTTTGCTTACTTTCCATTTGCCCCCAAACTTGAAATAAGAATCAAAGGGAGAGAGCACTTATTGAACCTCAGCCAGTCCAGGGCCCCACCCACTTCAATGGGATCAGAATGTTCAGGATGGGGGGTTGTGAGTCTGCATAATCTTCAGGAGAGCCTGCTGACTGGGAGACACTGGATTCACTCTGATGAATTGATAAGGTGTGGCCCCGTAGTTGTGAAGAGATTTGGAAAAAGTGTACCCATTATCAAAGTCTTGGAAAATTGGCCTTAGAAATGTGAAGAGAGCAGAAAGGTTAAGGGAATAGGATTTATTTAGCCTATAAAAAAATTGGAACAATGATTAAATAGCAAAAGACTGAGAGTTTTATAAATGAAAAAAAAAAAAGCAAATATTTGCTAAGTCAGGAGAGATTTAAGTTAACAAGAGGAAGAAACTCCTGCTAAAATCAGCAACAGATCTTGAGCCTTTGGTAGGCACTACGTGGGTAAGAAATGTAGGCTGTTGTCCGTGCCTTCAGGGAGCTGAAGACAGAATCAAAATGAGCACACTGGGAGCTCAGAACAAAAGCCAGGACACAGTATTTCATCAAGTCTAGACTGTGGGCTTCAGTCAGATGAGTAGGCAGCTCCTTCGGGACAGTACAGAACAAAGAAACAGAGGGTCACCGGGAAAGGTTTGAGCCTGCAGGGCTTGAGCTAGGCTTTAGAAGGAAGCCTTTTGTAGGCCGATGGAAGAAATATCTCCATGGACACGCTTAGGAGAGGAAAGTGATGGCACCTTAAAAGTCAGGCTTCTGGAAGAAACATGGTATGGTCAGTTGTGTATAGCAGAACTAATTAGAAATATAACCAATGGCCTGGCCCAGGACTAGAGAATTCTGTTATATTAGCGTCAGCTTCCTACTATGCTGGCCCTAGTCTGAGCAATGTCATTTCACCCTGCAGTACTCACTGTTCAGAATCTGGATTTCTGAGTTGGAGGTCTAATTGGAACCCTTCTTGACCTCTACTTTTAGCATAATTGTGTGAGGATTTTAAGAGTAAAACTCTTACCTTCTCTCCTCCTTTCCCAAATGCTGGTCTACTTTCTCTCCCAAGTTCTTCAGGTTTGCCCCTATCTTCTCAGTTTATTCTGAGCTCTTCCCTTGGCTCTGACTATAAGGCCAATGTGTACAGTACCCAGCCTTTTCCTTCTTGCTACTTACTTGTATACTTCATGTGCTGCACATGTTGAATGGTGTTGTGAATTATTTATTAAATTTTTGTGTGGGTAACAATGTTCTCTTTGCCTCATCTGCTCTAAGAGAAAAGTAACTTCTGGCCTGCATTGAGGAGAGACTTCAGATAAAAGAATTTTAGACTTCAAGGGATGTGCCATTGACCTTGTCCTCCAAAGAGTAGGGGAGGAGGAATCTTTATTGTTATGTCCTATAGACATTGAATTCCCTAAATATCCACATGTTACTAATTTTAGGGAGCCCCTGCGATCAGAGTTTTCTCTGCCAGAGTTGAGTGCCTTAACAGCACCGACAAGGAAAATCCTTTCATGTGGCCTTTCTTTGCTTAAGTACTTCCAGTCATGTCCTCTGAGATTTAATACCCTTTTGATCTTTCCAATCCAGTTTCAATTTGGTCAGTTTAAGTTAGGGAAGGATTTAAAAGACAGCACTAATAACGTGGCATTGGTATAATTTAGGCAGGAATCATGAGTCCTACATGGACTCACATAAACTTTTTTGGTTTCGTTTTGTCTTGTAAAAGTGCAATCTGGGTAAATAAACTGCAATCTGTTTGTTGGTGTTTGCTCATTTTATTGTTAAGGAAAGCTTCCTGTTCTTTTAAAAGAAGATTGTGCCTGGGGCGGTCTATTTATTGTGTTCCCCTTCAAGAGGAAGCCTGATTTATAATTGAAGAAAGACCTAATGCCTTTGTTGTGAGTAAATTGATTGTTGGATGAGAGTGTGCCCCAGACACATTCTTACTTTGTCAAAAATGTTTTAAGATTTTTTTTTTATTGTTTTTGACAGAGAGAGAAAGATACAGAGACAGAGAGAAGGGTGAGGGCCCAGAGCAATCTTCATAGTTGCACATCATTGGTTTTTCCAGATAGTTTTATTCCACAGGTGGGTGCAGAGCTGCGCAGGGCAGGAACTGGGCCAGGGTCTCACCCTGGTGAGAACTGAACTGGGGGCACTCTCCAGTTCAGCATATGGGGCCCCACAGGCAGGAGCTGGGATTCGATCCTCGGTCCCCAGGGCTGCAAAGCGAGCGCTTAACCCACTGAGCCTTCCCGGCTTCCCCTGAAAAATGTTTAGAGAGCCGTCATGTATACCTGCACTGAAGTCTAAAATTAAAGGTAATAATTCAGTTCCTCAGTTACGCTGGCCACGTTTTCAGTGCTCAATAGTAGCCACATGTGGCTAATGTGATCTTGGTATTTTTGGCCAGATAATTGTTTGTTGGGGAGAGAGGGCTGTTCTGTGCATTGTAGGATGTTTAGTAGCACCCCAGCCTCCACCTTGGAGATGCCAGTAGCACTCCCTAGTCACAACAATAAAAAATGTCTGTGGAGGGGATGCCGGGATGGCTCAGTGGGTTGAGTACTCATCTTGCCGCCCCAGGGTCCAAGGATTGAATCCTGGCCCCGGCCCATGCAGGCGCATATGCTGAACTGGGGTGTATCCCCAGTTCAGTTCTCACCAGGGTGAGCCCCATGTGGGAGGCCCCTGGCCCAGTTCCTGCCCTGTGCAGCCCCACACCTACCTATGTAATGAAACTATGTAGAAAACCAATGAGGTGTAACTATGGAGACTGCTCTGGACCTTCCCCCTTCTCTCTGTTTCTCTGTCAAAAACAATAAAATAAATCTTAAAAAAAAAATGTCTGTGGAGATTGCCATATGTCCCCTCAGAGGCAAAATCACCCCTGGCTGAGAATCGCTGCCTAGTGGGCACAGTTTTGGACAGTGCAGTTATAGAACATTTCCCTTATCTGGGACAGTACTATTCTAGCAAAGTTTGGTTTGGAACATTTTATAGAATAAGTTTTTTGAACTGTAGAAGAATCACAGTGGTCATTTACTCCAACACCTTGGGAAACTGGGGCACAGAGAGGTTTTGGGTGATTTAAGGTTCATAGCACCTAGAGTTCAATCTAGAGTTCTGGATTTGAAGTTCATGCAGCCTAGAGAACAAACTTCTCATTTTTACTCAAACCTACCTTATTCTTCCTACGGTATATTCTTGTAGTCAGTGATGGCCATGAGGGAAGAGGCAGTATGAGAAATGGGAGTAGTCCAGTCCTGAGACTCTCAGAGAAGCAAATCCCTAACTTGAACACTGGAACCCTATTTTACTCCTCCATGGTCTGTGGCTTTCTTTAAGGCCCTGCAGGCTCTGCCTATATGCTGGGGTTGGGGTTTGGCTATCTGGTAGACTCACCCTTGCTCTGTGAGAGGGAAGAGTCCTATTGAGTTTCCCAGTTCTCTCAGTACTAAGAGATTGGGAACACACTTCTGGGGCCACGAAAGACTGCAGTCCTGTAAAATTTCCTCTTGTTAGTTTTAAAATCTCTGTCTCCTCTGTCTGCCTCCCTGAAGTGGTCCATGGCAAAGCCTTTAATATGAAATACCTGAGGTCCTTATATCTAGAGGCCACAAAGAATCAGAGAGCCCTGGAGCCCTGTGTAGAAAGTTTGGGGAGGGAGGCGGAGTCTGTACAAGGGGAGTTGTATCCATAGCCGGAGGGACCAGAAAGTCGGCTTAGGGAGGAGGGTTCTGGAGGTGACCCAGGGGCTTTGATGTGGCCCAGGACCTTCCTCATAAATTCTGTTCACCATATATATCTCCCCATAACTCTTCTTCAACCACTGATTTTATTCTCACCTCTGCTCCAAAACCTATGAATCACTGCTCCCATTTCACATTTGAAACTTCTTAGTCTTGTACTCAAGACCTATTTGCTCTTTATATAGAGAGGTTCTCTCTTTGTAAGAGTAAAAACCAGTTTTTGTGCATACAAAAGCTTTATCGTCACTGTTACTGTTGGGACTGGGGGTTGGCAATGGTGGAGGCTTTGCTTTGCTTAAAGCTGTTTGATATATAACATCTTGTTTTGTTTGTGGTGATACTTTTTTGTGTTCATAGCCTGGACAACTACTTAAAATAAGTCCACAACTCAAAAATCAGGGCCCAGTAAGTAGGCCAGAAAAAGTGGCAGCAAAAGCAGACAGAATTGTGTGTAGTATATGAACTCCCAGGTGATATTGCACTGTTGGCGGTGTTAGTTCTGTAACACCATGGACCCAGTGAGCTGTGGGCCAGGTCAAAGGGCAGTGTCCTGAGAGGCCAGCTGTCTAGTTTAGCTAAAAATAAGCTAATGTGTAAACTGGCCTCGAGGTCTTCAAGGTAAGTTGCTTCACCTTCTCAACAGATGAAAAAATTAACTATTTCTAAGTTTGGTGACCGGCCGCTATTTCATTGAACTGTTGATGTTTCTTTTTGGGAAATCAGCCTTCTTGAATGCCACCATGGTAAAGGGGAAGGTATTTTTAAAGTGCTCATTTGGGGGAATATTTTTATTTGAGTGATGGGAGGGGGTGGGGAGCTGGGAGGACCAGGGTCCTGCCAGTTAGTACAGCTGTGGTCACTGTTGTCCACTGACTCTGTGCGTCGCCTCTTTGCTCCTCAGACCAATGAGTGGAACAAGAATGATGACCGACTGTTGCAGGCCGTGGAGAATGGAGATGCAGAGAAGGTTGTCTCACTGCTGGGCAAGAAGGGGACCAGTGCCACCAAACAGGACAGCGAGGGCAAGACTGCGTAAGCTAAAAAGATTGGTTTCTAACTGCCTGCTCCAGGTTCTCAGTGTTCCCTGGCAGCCTTAGGATCCACAGGGGACCTTCACAATTGTCTTTAAGGGGACTTGGACAAATTACTACTCCCTATCCCCGCGTTAAGATATGGAAGAGGATGTTTTAATCTAATTCCAGTACACATTTGGCTTTACCCCTGGCATGGCTGTATTGTTCCCAGGTATAACCAAAGGTTTCACCAGAGAAGAAAGCACCAGGATTCCAACCAGTGGCTAGAGGGGAAATGAATTCTATCCTAGATTAGAAACAGCAGAAAAGACTAAGAGTAATTTTTTTTATAACCCTCAAACCTATTTATATTATTATTATTTTTAAACTTCATTCTTAACATAGATCAGTAAATCGCACAAGTAGTATAAATTTTGCCTTACAATTTGCCATGTGTGGTGTTCTTGCTTACATAATGAAAACTGTATATTTGAATGTGTGTGTGTGTGTTTGTGTCCATCCTTACTCTGGGTGTTTTGTAGAGAGATCACTGGCTTTGGAGCCAAATAGACTTCCAATCTGAATTCTGTCACTTAGGAATTTTTTGGTCCTTGAATCTCACTTTCTTCACTATAAAATGGAGATGGTAGTACTCAACCGCTGGGGCCATTGTGAGTAAAAAGCATAATACTGATGTTGGTTGGGTGCCCCCAGAAGCAGGCTATGAGACAAGGATTTGCATGCAAGTAGTTTCTCTCGCCAGTAATCTTAGGAAGTGCCCAGGAAGTGAATGAAGCCTGTATTATTGACAGGTTACTGCTGTGGTCAACTGGAACTCATTCCCACTGAGAACCTCTAGGAGTTAGACCAGTGACCGACCAACTGTGCCCCACTGCCTGTCTTTGTAAATAAAGTTTTGTTGGAATGCAGCCAGATCCCTTCATTTTATATCACCCATGGTTGCCTCTGCATTGCTATTTGATGCCTCACAGAACTAGTTTAATTACCTCAGGTTTAAAGTATGCCTCAGAGTTACCCCACCCAAGGAGTAAGGAAACTGGTGTATCTATTCCTGATTCCTTGTCCCTCCAAGGTTGAGTGCTGCTCTAAGGGGGCCATATGTTCATGACCAGAACAAGTCCAAGAGGATATGTGGGAGGCTCCTACAGCTCTAGATAGCATATGTAAGGAGCTAGCACAGAACCCAGCCCAGTACTTGATAAAGCCAGTCCCTTCCCTTCTTATCCCGGATGAGTTGTTCTTAATCCTGCCAGCATTAGAATCACCTGGAGGGCTTTTAAAAAATATTGATGCCATGCCCACCCCAGATGTTCTGTATCATATGGTCAGTGGAGAGGCTCAGGAATCAAGACTTATTAGTTTTCCGTGTAGGTTCAGTCGGAACCATCATTTAGAAACTAGATCGACTCTAGATTGAAGGAGAGGTAGTGAGAATAAAGGGCAAATTTTCATAAGGTTGGGCATCACATTCTAGCAAATTTTGCCAATTAAACTCTCTCCCTGACACTCACTGGATCCCATAGCATAGACACTAACCCTATTTTTGTGAGAGCCACAAGATAGCGGAAGGGGCTGAGCTCTGCCTGAGGGCCAGGCTCGTTGGTTCTCAAAGTGTAGAGGGAAGCTTTGTCTCTCTCAGATTTGAGTCTGATACTCCAAGAGCTGGGCTTGTCCTCTGCCAAAGCCCTCAGGTTAAGACCCTCACCCCCACCCCAACAGCCTCCCC
>PVKE010046802.1:0-12138 GCA_004027555.1 Craseonycteris thonglongyai | reverse complement strand
TGAATGTAAATGGACTGAATTCACCAATCAAGAGGCACAGGGTAGCAGACTGGATTAAAAAACAAAATCCAACCATATGCTGCCTACAAGAGACACTCCTCAGCCACAGGGACAGACATAGACTCAGGGTAAAAGAATGGAAAACAATACTCCAGGCAAATGGCAGTCAGAGAAAAGCTTGAGTGGCCATAACGATTTCTGATGAAAAAGACATCAGGTTAAAAAAATAATAAGACATAAAGATGGACATTACATTTTGATAAAAGGTACAATACACCAAGAAAACATGACACTCATCAATATATATGCTCCCAATCAGGAAGCACCAAAATTTATAAAGCAACTACTAAAAGATCTAAAAGGAGAATTTGACAAAAATACAAGTATAATAGGGGATCTAAACACCCCCCTGACAATATTGGACAGATCATCCAAGCAGAAACTAAATAAGGAGATTGCAGCTTTAAATGATACATTACAGGAAACGGACATAATTGACATTTACAGGTCATTCCATCCTACAGCAAAGGGCTATACATTTTACTCTAGTGTACATGGAACATTTTCAAGGATAGACCATATCCTGGGACTGAAATCCAACCTCACCAAATTTAAGTGCATCCAAATCATACCAATTATATTCTCAGAGCACAAAGCGTTGAAACGAGAGATCAATTGCAAAAGAACAAGTGCAGAGAGAACCACATATATGTGGAGATTGAACAACATGCTATTAAAAAGTGACTGGATCAAAGAGGAAATAAAGCAAGAGATTAAAAAAATTTTAGAAACGAATGACAATGAAAACACGACGTACCAGAAGTTCTGGGACACAGCGAAAGCAGTATTAAGAGAGAAATTTATATCATTACATGACTATCTCAAGAGAAAAGAAAAACTACAAGTAAACACCCTCACATCTCATCTTATAGAGCTAGAAAGAGAAGAACAGAGGTCCCCCAAAGCCAGCAGAAGAAAAGAATTAATAAAAATTAAATCAGAACTTAATGAAATGCAGAACAGAAAAACAATAGATAAAATTAACACCACAAAGAGCTGGTTCTGGGGAAACCGGAATGGCTCAGTGGGTTAGGTGCTCACTTTGCAGCGCCGGGGACCGGGGATCGAATCCTGGCCCCAGCCCTTACGGAACCATATGCTGAACTGGGAGGTCCCCTGTGCCCGGGCAATTGTGCCCTGTCCAGCAGGGCACAACAACGCGGCTCGAGGGGGAACCTATGAAGGACAAGAGACAGGAGACACGAAGAAATGGAGGCAAGACAGGATTCTGATCAAGCCTCAAAATTTTATTTCGGTTACAGCGGTATATATACTGTAGGGACAAAGGAGGGCAGGGCTATCTGCTTGGCGGGGTATTTGTCAAAAGGTGATTGGTTGGGGTATGTGGCAGCTTAGGATTGGTGGAGGATTGGCGGGCTCTAGCGGGCAGTTTAAGTGAGGGAGGGGTGGGCTATGCGTGGGAGATACTATTGAGTAACAAGTTATCTTTAACTTCAGGCCAGACCGCAAGGCTATCTCTCAGGATGGAGTCGATTCTCAAAATGGAGTTATTTTTGTTTTTAGCCAGATTGGTCCGAGTTGGTCCCTGACAGTCCCCTAGTTCAGTTCTCTCTCTGTCTCTGTATCTCTCTCTCTCTCTCCTCTGTCAAAATAAATAAATAAATAAAATATATATAAAAAAAAAGTGCTGCTTCTTTGAAAAAATCAATAAAATTGACAAACCATTGGCTAGGTTTACCAAAAGACAAAGAGAAAAATCTCTTATTGCCAGAATATGGATGATAAGGGAGAGATTACAACTGGTGCTGCAGAAATACAAACAATCATAAGAGATTATTATGAAAGACTCTATGCCAACAAATTTGACAACCTAGAGGAAATGGACAAATTTCTAGAATCGTATAGTTTACCTAAACTGAACCAAGAAGATGTGGATAACCTAAAAGTCCAATCAACAGTACAGAACTTGAAACAATTATCCAAAAATTGCCCAAAGGCAAAAGGCCTGGAACAGATGGCTTTACCAATGAATTCTACCAGTCATTCAAAGAAGAACTAACGCCCATCCTTCTCAAACTACTCCAGAAAATTCAAGAGGAGGCAGTACTACTCAACTCTTTCTATGAAGCTAATATCACCCTAATATTAAAACCTGGGAAAGACAATACAAAAAAGGAAAACTATAGGCCAACTTCACTAATGAACACTGATGCAAAAATCTTAAATAAAATTTTACCTAACAATACAACAATGCATTAAAAAGATTATTCACCATGACCAAGTGGGATTCATCCCAGGGGCACAAGGATGGTTCAACATACACAAATCAATGAATGTAATCCAGCACATAAATTAAACAAAGGGTAAAAACCACATGATTATCTCAATCGATGCAGAAAAAGCATTCAACAAGATACAACACCCATTTAAGATTAAAAAACACTGAATAAAATGGGAACTGAAGGAAAGTACCTCAACATACTAAAGGCCATATATGACAAACCCTCAGCAAATATACTGAATAAGGAAAAGCTGATGCCTATTTTCCTAAAATCAGGAACAAGACAGGGATGCCCCCTGTCACCACAGTTGTTCAACATAGTTCTGGAAGTTCTAGCCAGAGCAATCAGACAAGAGAAATGAATAAAAGGTATTAGAATTGGGAGAGAAGAAGTTAAACTGTCACTCTTTGCAGATGACATGATCCTGTATATAAAAAACTCTAAAGACTCTATCAGAATTCTATTACAAATAATAGACATATATAGTAAAGTTGCAGGCTACAACATCAATGTCCCAAAATCAACTGCATTTTTGTATGCCAACAATGAAACTTCAGAAAGAGAGATGGGAAGATCCATTCCCTTTGCCATTGCAATCAAAAAAATGAAATACCTAGGAATAAATCTAACAAAGAATATGAAGGACTTATACACTGAAAACTATGACACTCTTAATAGAAATTAAAAGAGGACACAAAGAAATGGAAAGCCATTCCATGTTCATGGATTGGAAGAATCAATATGGTTAAAATGGCTATACTCCCCAAAGCAATATACTGCTTCGGTGCCATTACCATCAAAATCCCACTGTCATTCTTTCAAGAAATAGATTTTAAAAAATCATCAAATTTGTATGGAACCACAAAAGACCACGAATAACAAAAGCTATCCTAAGAAAAAAGGATAAAGCTGGGGGCATCTCACTGCCTGACTTTTATCTGTACTACAAAGCCTCAGTAATCAAAACAGCTTGGTACTGGCAGAAAAACAGACATACAGGCCAATGGAACAGAATTGAAAACCCAGAAATAAACCCACAAATATATGGACAGATTATTTTTGATAAAGGATCGAAAAATATACAGTGGGGAAAAGAAAGCCTCTCCAGTAAATGGTGCTGGGAAAATTGGAAAACCACATGCAAAAGGCTAAATGTGAACTGAGATCTCTCTCCATATACCAAAATTAACTCAAAATGGATTAAAGACCTCCAAATAAGAAAGGAAACAATAAATTGCATAGAAGAAAACTTTGGCCCTAAATTTATAGACCTGGGATTTAGGGAGAACTTTATGAATCTGACCTCAATGGCAAGGGAAGTAAAAGCAGAAATAAATGAATGGGACCTTATCAAGCTAAAAAAGCTTCTGCACTTCAAAGGAAACCATCAACAAAGCAAAGAGGCAACCAACCAACTGGGAAAAATATTTGCAAACAATGCCTCTGATAAGGGACTAATATCAAAAATATACAAAGAACTTGTACAACTCAACAAGAAAAAAATAAGCAATCCAATTAAAAATGGGCAGATGACCTTAACAGACACTTCTCTCATGAAGACATACATATGGCCAACAGATATATGAAAAAATGCTTCACTTCAGTAGCAATTAGGGAGATGCAAATAAAAACCACAATGAGATACTGTCTTACACCTGTTAGAATGGCTAGAATCAAGAAGATAAGGGATAACAAGTGCTGGAGAGGCTGTGGACAAAAAGGAACCCTCATACTCTGCTGGTGGGAATGTAAACTGGTACAACCACTATGGAAGGCTGTATGGAGATTCCTCAAAAAATTACGAATGGAATTACCATATGATCCAGCCATCCCTCTATTGGGCATCTACCCAAAAACCCTGAAAACCTTAATTTTTAAAGATGTTTGTACCCGCATGTTCATCGCAGCACTGTTCACAGTGGCCAGAATATGGAAACAACCAAAATTTCCTTCGATAAATGACAGGATAAAGTTGTGGTACATTTACACAATGGAATACTACTGAGCGATAAGAAATGATGAAATACAGTCATTTGTGACAACATGGATGGACCTAGAGACCATCTTATTAAGCGAAATAAGTCAGACTAAAAGAATCAGGAAACAAGACCTCACTTATAGGTGGAATATAAAACTGAAAGTAAGAAAGACACAGAGACCTATGGACACACTCAATAGCTTGGTGATTGCCTGAGGGAAGGGGAGGAGGGGGGAAGAAGATTGTGAGGGAAAGTGGGAGTGGGCACCAGCATTATGGACACACTGAATGGTTTGGTAGTTTCGTGGAGAGGGGGGAGGAGGGGGGAGGGAGAATTGTGTGCGGAGGTGGGAGTGTGCACGGGATATATGGTGGTGGAGGGGGAGGTGATTGGTGGTGGGCATGGGTGATGTGATGTTGACTTGTACATCTGGAAACTATTAATTGTTACCAATTAATGTCACCCCATGAAATTTAACAATAAAAAATAAAGAATAATAATGAATAAATAAAATAAAAATAATAATTATCCCAAGCTCTTTGCAGTATCATATGATTTAGGAAAATGTTTACAAAGAGTAGTTTGAGTTGTTAAAGTTCTTTCTGTTTTCACCAATGTTTAAAAGATAGTTACTTATCAACATCTTTCAAAATGTTATATATGAGATTAGCAACAGAACTTACGCTTCTAAATGTTACAATATATGTCTTTAAATTTATCAATAGAAATGGTAATTGTTGCTATTTGGTTGATAGTAAAAACTAAGATTCAGAGGGTTATAGATGCTGAATTATAAGGAGATTTTGCATGTAATTACATATGTCTTTTGACAAGAAATAGGGCATAGCAATGCATTTTGAAGGAATTGAAAAAAAGTTTGTCAGGATGGTTATTTAATAGGAGACAAGCTCTAAAAGAAACTATAAAGTTGTGGAAGGTTGTGAAGGAAATTTTTATGTGTGGTTAGGAAGGACAAGTTTGAAATGCTAGATAAGCAAATGTTTTTGGACTGCTGGTTTGCTACTGGAATTGAAAGATTTTATGCTTGAGAAAAAATGATCTATATCTTATCAAAATTATTTTTTATGTTTTATGTTTTTCTTCATCTGGCAGGGTATTAAAAATATTCTAACCCATTGTTAGTTACATTCCTAATGAAAAGTTTCAAATCTTAAGGAAGGCCAGGAAATTTATTTCAATGTCTTTAGTAACTAAAAGCAGGGATAACTAGAAAGGAGGGAAGAGTGAGACCAGAGACAAAATCAGAGGAAGGCCATACTTTTGGTTACAGTAATTAACGGGCCAAAACCTGTCACCTCAGGGCCACCCCAGCAACCCCAGAAGAGGAAAGCTAAATGAAGGATTCTGCTTTGGGTGCAAAGGCCCAGACCTCTGGATAATGAGGGCCCTTCTCATTTAAAGCAGCCACACCCTTGTGCAAAACAAAAAGGCACTGGAAGGGGGATTGTTCCCTGTTCTGAATGGAACAGACAGGGACCAACTCCTCCACAAATGTCTATGGTTGACTTACAGGGTCTGACATGCTCAGCAACTCCCAAGAGACCACTATAGTAATGGGGGGAAAACGAATGGGTGACCCTTGATGTGGCAGATAAGCCTCTTAATTTTATGACTAATAGAGTTATTTACTCTGTCTCGGCTGTTAACTCTGGACCTATTTTTCTAGAACCTGCTGAATTATAGAGATAATAGAGCCCCTAGACTTGGACTTATATTCAGCCTGTTTCTTACCAATAGCTTATACTTTAGGAAAATTGTAAAACAAGACAATCAGTTAAAACTCTAAAGTAGCAGGCATCACTCTGTAAATACGCCACACCAGGGTAAAGAAGGCAGCTGCTGACAGGGGACATGAAATATGGAAGATTACCACCCACCAGCAGAGCCCTTATGACCCACCCTGCAGAGACAGAAGGACGACTGCCCTGCTCTGGTCACTCCAGGGCTGACCAGTCAATGCACGAATGAAGCCTGAGGACACCACTTTGTTGATCCCTGGATGGTTTGCAATCTGTTGTTTCTCATAGTGACTGTTCCCCTCATTGCCCTATTAGGAACAGGCCTGGCCATCGTTGCCCCCCCCCGATTGGAGCCTAATAGAACGCTCCTTACTTGCCCTCTGCTACATATTATGTCCAGGATGTATTATCATTATTGGATATTTGTAGGGCTGCTCTGGATGCCTTTGTATCAGGCATGGTCCCCACATGCTCTGCAGGATACATATAGACATACTACACTGGGCCTGCCACTGGGTCTGGAAAAGGGGCTATCAAATGGCTAAAGACCTGTTTGGACACAGGCCGTAATACTTAATGTTTGTTTCCTGCTTCCATGTCTTCCTCTAGTCCTGAGGGTACTAGCCGTTGGAAAAACCTAACCTGGATGGTAATGCCCTATAGTAAATGTAGGGGCATCAAAGGGGAGAATGATATGGAAAATTCCATATAAGGAAATTCATCATCTGAGCTAAAATGGTGCCCCACCCCAGTCACCGCTCAAAATGGTGACTTCTGAGGGCTGGGACTTTCCCGCTGACATCCTTTCAAACTAACCAATCCCCAAGCCCCCTGATAGGCCTCATATACGTAAAAGTCCCCCATTGGTCAGGGCTCAGTCTTTGGGAATTATCCTGCTGGGCCCGCCGGCAAAATAAAGCTGTGTGTTCTCCCCGATCTCAGTGTGCTGCTTGAGTTTCCTTGGTCAACGTTTTTCTGCAACATCTCTACCCACCCAACAATGAATCTTTTTAAAAAAATCTGAAGTCACAGTCATTTACATTTTGAATCATATCCAAAGAGTTACATGGTACTTAAAAATATCTAAATGAACAGAAATACACAAAAAGTATTCTTATTTCTCTTCTTATTGTAAAGTCGGTGGGCCTCGGGGGCCCGGGCAAATAGGATGTGGCAAAGGGGACTTTCCAAGTGGCTGTAACCTGCCTGAGAACTTTCGAAGGCAGGACTTCCGTTGGCCACCTGATCCGCCTCTCCCCCACCCCAGAGCCCTATATAACCCACTCACTCCCTTCCCAGCGCGCGCATTCTTCAGCTCCCATCTCCTTTCCGGGGGCCCAAGAATGTTGTCCAGGAGCCCCCTCTCCCCCAATAAAGGCTCGCATTTGATTAGCCACTCGATCTCCCATGTCGCTTCCTTACATTTGGTGCCGAAACCCGGGAGGAGATAGACTCTGCGGGCGACCGCGTGAGCTGCTCCTCTCCCTTCTGGGAACGACCAGGGGCTGCCGACCAGGCACTCGATCTGGCCGTTGTGGGGTAAGTCCCTCCTTCCCCTGGCCTACCAGTCTCAGCCCTCTGGGGTCCTTGTCCATTAACCGTTGCTGCGCCAGGGACCCTTCTGTCTTCCCTCCGGACTCCGGGTGGTCTGGAGAGGTCCTGGCCACCCACTTGTCCTCTTGGCGAGGTGAACTCACAAGTCTGAGGCACCTCTCTGTTTCCATTTGTGGCTAGAGACCAGGGATCAGGGACGCCTATCTCTCTCTCTCTCTCTCGCCACTCTGAGACCGGTTGGCCAGGGGTAACACCGAGTCCAAATCCGACCCGAAGATGCCCCTGAGGTGTCTCCTCACTAACTGCTAATCCCAGACTCTCCGAGGACATGTTCCTCTCCACTCGGGCCTGGCCCCAATATCCTCTGGACAATCAGCCTCATTGGCCGCCCGAAGGGACTTTTGCTTTCAACGTCCCTACTGATCTCGAATAATTAAAGCCGCAGGACGAGCAAATGGTCGGAAGTTCCTTATGTTTAGGCACTTTTAATGACACTGGGATTTGCGCTCCCATCCTTCTCCCCGTCCTTCCCTCTGCCTCTCTCAGCAACCAGTCTATGGACTCCGACTCCTCACCGCTCTCCAAACCCCTAGAAACTCTCACTTCCCCTCCTCTCAGACCTGACTCTCCCATTCTTCCTCCATACTTCGGGCCAACCCAGCCTGCTCCATGGGTCCCCTCTGGACCTACTACTCCCTCCCCTCCCTTGAGTTAGTTTCTCTAACTCCCCTTTGTTAAAGATGGTGGTTCCCGCCTTAGGGAAGCCCCCTCCCTTCATGTAAAGATGGCGACTCCCAGGAGGCCGGACCTCCCCGCCTGCCTGCCGCTGCCATCACTGCTGCCTGAAATAACCAATAAATGACTCAAGGCCCGGACAAAAATCCAGCAGTCTTTCTTAACCACCTTACTGAGGCTCTAACCCTCTATACCCGCCTGCACCTGGTTGCCCAGGCAGGGGCCACGGTACTGGCTACCTATTTTAGCACTCAATCTGCCCCTGATATTAAACGGGCAAATCAGGGACCCCAAGCCCCTGTTCGAGACCTGGTAAATATGGCATTTAAAATGTTTCTGCCCGGGACGAAGTAGCCAAATCCCACCGGCAGGCTCAGATGCAACAGAAGGTGGCACTCCAAACCCAAGTCCTAGCGGCTGCCCTGAGGCCAGCTGGTTCCAGCGGATGGAACCTGGGGAAACCTCTGCAGCGCAGCGCTCTTCCTAGAGCCTGTTTCAAATGTGGCAAAGAAGGCCACTGGTCCCATCAGTGCCCCTGCCCCAGGCCGCCCACCAAGCCTTGCCCTACTTGCAAGCAACCGGGCTACTGGAAAAGCGGCTGCCCCTCCCTCCATGACTCTACGTGGGGGGCAGGCAGGCCAGGCAATGACTTCGCTCAGACTCCTGGGGCTGGCCGATGACTGACGACGATGCCCAGACTCGAGGACCCCCATCACCCTTGCTGAGCCCAGGGTAATGCTGTAGGTAGCGGGTAAGTCCATCTCCTTTCTGGTGTACACGGGGGCTGCCTACTCTGTTCTGCCTACTTCTTCCGGGCCTCTCCTTCCTTCCCAGGTCTCGATCATGGATATCGATGGAACGCCCTCTCTCCCCTCTCCTGCTCGTTAGAGGGCCATCCACTCCTTTTTGGTCATACCCTCCTGTCCTGTCCCCTTCCTTGGCAGGGATATTCTCTACCACCTGGGAGCCATGCCCCAGCTCTCCCCCAAAGCTTCCTCTTCTCACTTCCTCCTCCCCCTCATTCAGTCTACAACTGGACCGGATACCTCCCAACACATCCACAGCCGAATGCAGGAAGTCTGAATCGCTATCAACCAAATGCTTCTCCATCCATTTGCCCAGCTTCCAACTGAACCCCCGGCCTCTGACCTCCCTTTGTCGCCCCAGTCCAGCAGGAAGTAGCTTGAGACAGAACGACGCCCCTTTTATACCAAAAAGTTCGGAATGTAAGGTCGGTGGGCCTCGGGGGCCCTGGCAAATAGGATGTGGCAAAGGGGACTTTCCAAGTGGCTGTAACCTGCCTGAGAACTTTCGAAGGTGGGACTTTCGTTGGCCACCTGATCCGCCTCTCCCCCACCCCAGAGCCCTATATAACCCACTCACTCCCTTCCCAGCGTGCGCATTCTTCGGCTCCCATCTCCTTTCCGGGGGCCCAAGAATGTTGTCCAGGAGCCCCCCCCCAATCAAGGCTCACATTTGATTAGCCACTCGATCTCCCGTGTCGCTTCCTTACACTTATTGTAAAAGTCTTTGAAGGTATCTTGTTTTAACTACCATTTCTCAAGTTATTAGTAACTCTGAACATCTTATATTTATTAGTCATTTGTATTTTTCTTTTTTTTAAGATTTGTTTTATTGATTTTTGACAGAGAGAGAGAGACAGACAGAGAGAAGTGGGAGGGCCCAGAGCAGTCTCCATAGTTGACATTAGTTTTCTGTATGGTTTCGCTCCACAGGTGGGCACAAGGCTGTGCGGGGCATGAACTGGGCCGGGAGCCCCTCACATAGGTCCCGGCAAGAACTGAACTGGGGGCACACCCCAGTTCAGCATGTGGGTCTGCATGGGCCGGGACCGGGATTCGCTCATCGGTCCTCGGGGCTTCAAAGCGAGCGCTTTACCCGCTGAGCCATCCCAGCTTTCCCTGTATTTTTCTTAGAATCAATTTGGGCCTCCATCTAATTCTGAAGGTCTCCCAAGGAATCTTTTTTGGAATTGAGCTGGAGAAACCATAGGGAAACCGAAAAAGAGGACAGTAGAAAATTTTGAGGAGAAAAGGAAAAAAGAGAGAGGCAGGTTTTCAGGTCCAATTCCAGGACTGCTGAAAATCCAACTACTTCTCTTCCTTCATGGTTAGATGGCCTCCCTTTTTTTACCCTTGTGAAGGTCAAATTCATTCTCACAAGCCTAACCCCTCCTCACCTTTTTAATCAAGACATTTTTTCTTTAATCACTCTTTTTGAAAAGATTCAAGCCAGAATTACAAAGAATTCTTAATCCTAGTTCCTGGCCATTTTTCAGGTGTAACAACATCCAAGAACAACATATAGATAATTATGACGAATTTACCTCAGATTTTTATTAAATATCAGTGTTACTTTGAAATATACAAAATAAAGGAATCAGGGATGGCTCATCAGGTTGAGAGCTCACTTTGCAGCCCTTGGGACTGAGGATGGAACCCCGGCCCTGGCCCATGCAGCCCCATATGCTGAACTGAGGTGTGTTTCTCATGCAGTTCTGTTCTGTTCTTGCCCTCACCCCCTGCCCCTGGTTTGGCCGCTGGCTCATGGAGGGCATGCCTCCCATGTAAGAGTACCTACAACCTGGTTCCAGTCCTTTGGGGTCCCCACCCACCTGTGGAATGAAACCATGTTGAAAACTGATGACATACAACTATGGAGACTACTCTAGGCCCTCCCCTTCTCTCTGTCTCTGTCAAAAGTAATAAATCTTAAAAATATATAGCTATATATACAAAACAAATACTAAAATACCAGTATCACTGTTACCTTTTTGAGGCTGCGATGAAGCTCATTCCTTTCCACCAATGCAGTACTGAGTCACAGATCAGTAAAACAAAGGAAAGCAGAGCAGTTTTATTGAAATACATCTCAAGAGAAGAGAGAAATGGGCCAAGCCAAGAGAGGCAAAAGCCCTGATGCTTTTTGGTTTGTGCTTTATTCCTGGCCCAGAGCCATCCCTGAGAGTGACAGATTTAGGTCATTTGATTGACATGTGTTAAGATTAAGCCAAGAGGGGGATTTTGGGATTGCTCAATGGATTGGTTGATTGACTTGCAGCCCCAGGGACCAAGGCTAGAATTCCAGCCCCAGCCCATGTGGACCCATATGCTGAACTAGGGTGTGCCCCCAGTTCAGTTTTCATAAGGGCAACCCCCCTATGTGGGAGCCCCCCTGTTTGGGCTGCAGCCCCAGGCATGGTTCCCAGCTGGTTCCTGCCCTGTGCAGCCCCGCACCCACCTGTGGAATGAAACTAAGTAGAAAATGAATGAGGTGCAACTATGGAGACTGGTCTGGGCCTTCCCCCTTTTCTCTGTCTCTCTCTATCTGTCTCTGTCTCTCTGTCAAAAATAATAAAATTAAAAAAAAAGATTAAGCCAAGGCCAAGCCTTAACCTTCTGCTCAAGCATCAATAACCAGGTAATTCTAGTTGAAGTCTTATTTCCCTTTTTCCAGGGAGGTTTTAACATAACAGTTCACCTCCAAGGGCTGGGCCCGGGTGGTCCCTAGAGAGTTGATATAAGAGTGTCATCCCTGTCTAGAGAGTTGATATGAGAGTGTCACTCCTGTCACCCCTGACTAAGTTCCTATCTAACATTACCTTTTAACAATAGTACTAAATATATTAGGTTCAAGTCCAACAGCATATCAGAAGGAAGATGGAATTCCCTGATGGAGTGACTAGCTAGCTAGTTCTGTCAAATGTTAATTCAGATTAAGGTAGCATTAGGAATATATGTAATGAAAGATGTGCAAGATATAAACTGAAAACTATAAAACATTATT
>PVKE010046801.1:0-12138 GCA_004027555.1 Craseonycteris thonglongyai | reverse complement strand
TTTATCTTCAGTGCATATTTATTTCTATTTTACTTTTGACAGATAGAGAGAGAGACAGAGACAGAGACAGTTAGAGAACCGAACTGTGGGAACTCCCCAGTTCAGCATGTGGGTCCTGCCTGGGCCGGAGCCGGGATTCGATCCTCGGTCCTCGTGGCCTCAAAGCGAGCGCTCAACCCGCTGAGCCGTCCCGGCTTCCCCAATGTAGCCCCAGTTTTTAAGGTTTGTATCTGCTCTGCACTTCCCTTTCTCCTATTGCATTGGGGCTTTAACACAGAATAGATATATCCTGGGCATATCATAGTACAGCTAATCTTCCATATGACACAGAAAATCCCATTAGCCACCACGCTGAGGTTCTACATACAGGGTGTCCAACCTTTTGTCTCCCCTGGGCCACATTGGAAGAAGAAGAATTGTCTTGGACCACACATAAAACACACTAACACTAATGATAGCTGATGAGCTTTAAAAAAAATCACCAAAAAAATCTCATAATGTTTTAAGAAAGTTTACAATTTGTGTTGGGCTGCAGTCAAAGCCCTCCTGGGTGACATGTGACCCATGAGCCGCAGGTTGGACAAGCTTGCTCTTCATTATGACACCTCACTGTCACATTTCCCTTGAGGCCTGGAGTCAAATGTGCCTCCTAATGGAATAAATATACCCACAGCCCCTATGCAAAAAAGTTGGAGATACTCCGCTTCATATAGCTTTCTCCACCTCACTTTCTCTCTCCTGTAAAATGTGAAAATATGTTGTTTTATGTTCATTTAGGTTCTTCTAGGGAAAGAAGTTCTGTCAACACCAAGATGTAGCATCCATTAGACTTCCCTTTACAGCAAATGGTTCACAGTGTAAATCCAGTCAATAAATACTTTTCTTTATAATTCAATATAGCAAGTTACCTAATAAAACTATAATAGGCACCATGCAATGAGTTTTATTTCATGAGAATGGTTTGACTGTAGCCTACGCTATTATAAAAAATGTATCACAATTTTCAGGTAGGCTTAGAGTGAATTGTATGTTGCCAAATAATCACTCTTAGAATTTTTTATCTTCACAAAATATTTAGTTATAGGAACAAGATCTTTCATTTGCTATGCCTCATTTTCAGAAGGGTGAAAGCACCAGAGATAAAACAGGAAGAAGGAAAGCTTGTATTCAATCTTAGGTGCTTTCTTTCTCTAAAAGAGAGCTGTAATCTTTTCCTGTACATCTTCTCTGTGCCAATTTCCAGCTATCAATAGGCACAATTTACTCAACAAATAAAATTTATATATATATGTATTTCATATGTATAACTATGTGAGTGTGAGTATATGTAATGTGTGTGTGTCCTCTGCTATGCTATCGCCACTGTAAACTTCTTTCAGTTGCAAAATCATAGCTGCAATATTATCAGGGTGCCACCTACATCCCCTCACCCTTATCACTCTGCGCATACCTGTCCAGCTTCCAAGTGCAGCATCAGCCTCCCTGTGACTAAGAGTGCTTTCTTATTGCCTGAACCCACTTCGCTGCTTTGGAGTCAGGCAAAGTATTGCAACCCGAATGTCCCCAGTAGGGGTCCTCAACCCACAACCTTTTTAAATTGGTGCATAAATACCCCAACTCCCTTGCCCCTCCAGTAGGTAGGAGGGTTTTGAGAAGGCGTTTTCCACACTTGCCACGGCTTCCCCAGAAGGACAGGATTCCAGTCACCCACAGTGGGAGCTGGTTGCTCACACACCTTTGATTGGTCACCTTCTCACATTCCTGTCTCAATTCCTGTCCTCTACTGGTATTCCCTCAAGTAACAACCTGCACTTTAATCCTCGCCTTAGCATCTTCTCCTGGAGAAACCCAAACTAAAGCAATTGCTCACCAAAGAATATGGAAGTTGACCAAAAGCCACTGGATGAACAAGTTGTCTTGCCATCCCCCCAAGAAGAACTTCAAAGCACAATTTGTATCCATGCTTTAATTGTTCTCTACCTCCTCTCATATCCCTCTCTTTTTCTCCACCTTTTATCATTGTTCAGCATGCCAATGGTAGGCTGCTTCTTCCCCAGCTCTCCGTAGCCCTAACCCCAAAGTTGTACTTTCCTAGCAATCTGTTGTCAGAGATGTCCACTGTTTGTGGCATTGACTCTTGTGTTCAACCAGCTCTTATAACGGAGGACTTATTCTTCTTCTGTGCACAACAGATATAACCTACCATATGTTTATTTCCATCAGGGTCACCCTACCATCTGGACAATGGAAGCTTATGCCCCAGGGAAGACATAGCCATAAGCCAATTTACATTAAGACGCAGAGTCGAGGCCTATAGTCTAAGTTTGGACCCAGAGCTGACTCCAGCTCACAATGCCACCAGACTGATTGAATTCACCCACAATACATGGAGGTTCCCATGTCTCACGCACAGAGGCAGAGGCATTCTTTAGGCTGTGTGACTAATCCAATTATTTATTCCCTTGCTAGACTCATCTTTATTGGATCTGAGGGAACAAGTCCAGGATAATAGTTTCAAGTGACCCCCTCCTCAACCCTATTCAATTCCCTCAGGCTTGGTTTGAAAGGGCCCAAAGACACGGTGGCTTTTGGTCACTGTTTTCTTTATGACTGTTGTTGTCATTTCTGTGACCATTAAAAAAATTTAAAGATTATAGGGCTGTTTGCAATGATAAAAATTAAAATCACTTTGCTTAAGTTTTTGTCTTTTGCTCCTCTCCAAACACAAAAGGGGGATAGGGGTGCAGACTAGCTTTCAGTGACCTACTTTCTGCTTCTTATATGAAGTTTCTGTTTTCTCTAATTTTTATGACATTGGATGTGGAAAGAATCTGTCCGTGTTTTCAGCAATCCTCTCCCTTCACCACCCTAGTGTTTCATACTCTGTTACCCAAAATATTCCTCCAGAGCCCGCAGCAGGGAAGTGGGAGGGCCCGATTAGCAGTCGCCCTTTGCTAGCTGCACTCTAAGCAGCCTCTCTGCTTCCAGAGGCTCTGGAGTCCTGCGGGAGGAATGCTGGTGTCCCCAGTGCCCTGGTGCCAGTAAGATCAGACCGTTGCTAGCACAGAGCACGGTCCCACAGCCCTCAGCAGGAGAAGCATTCTTCCTGCAGCAACGCAGCCACACTCATCGGTTTTTCACACATACACACACACACACGTCATTTCTCTGAATCAGCCTGGAAAGTTTTCACATGCTTCATCCAAATCGAATCTTAACAAGAAGCCTCTAGGTGGTCTTCTGTAGGATTACATACATTCTAGTATCTAGCATAGTACCTGACATGCAATAAGTGCTCATTAAGTAGCACTGTCTTTACCTAGCTACCTAGATGTCTGTTTAAATGAGATGCCAAGCCAATTAAGAAGCGTCCAGCAGAAAATGCTATTCTTAAAAAATTGAAAAGGAGGTTTTTTTATGACTTGGTACATCGAATAAGCACAGATTGAATGTCTTCTGTTTTTCCCCAAAGTTTGACTTCTAGAGAACTTGTCCTTCAAGTTTGAGGCTAATTTAAGTATAAATAGCTAAAGAGGTACAACAATACATTATGCAAAGACTCTAGGAAAGAGATAATTCAATTCTCTGATAATTTTGTGCAGAAATTTAATCAATGGGTACCAAAGCCATACTGTCACAAAAAGATGAGCTTCTTCCTCTTACAGATCTATTATTATAAGAATTGATTATTTCTTTTTCTCCTCAACTACCAGTACTTGGAAAACAGGACTATGGTGGGTTGTTTTTGCATCCCCAGGGCCTGGCACAATTCTCACACAAGGTAGGCTCAGTGAAATTTCAGCAAATGAACAAACTGGTGTATCATCTACTCAATGTGTGTCAACATGTGTTAAAGGCCTAAGCACTTACCTGTACAAAGTGTAAGCGCTCTCTAATTCTAGGATTAAATTTAAAAACAGCTAGAGCCCCATGGGGGAAAGACTTAGCCAGGGACAGAGAGGCTTGGGAGTGTGTAAGCCCAAATTCCTTGCCTTGAGTTGAGACACAGTCTGAGGACAGAACGATTTACCTCCAGAGCTCCTTGCTGGATCAGTCTAAATGCTATCTGAGGGACTTTTCCAGAAATCACACACTTCCTGTCTGCCTTTCTCACTCTCATACCAGTTTCTCCTGGGAACACTTCTTAATAAGTTAGTTTTTCGTGGGAGAAAAGCAAGTTAGGACCAAAGGATGATTCTGTGTTAGGCGATCATGTACCGAGCGTCCCATTCCCTAAAGCGCCAACTCACCTCTGCTCCTTCCCTCATCAGTGAACACCAGTCGTGCCCAACAGCCCTCTCAAATCTCCTGAGTCCTATTCAATCTCCATTTCTACTTATTCTCCCCTAAACCCAACCCCTTGCTGCTTTCTACATCACATTGACCTCCTTGAACTTTGACTTCTCCTGTCCAGGACATTCTTTCCAATCACCATCAAACCTCTGTGGCTCGATTGATGGACCAGCCTGTCAGGGTGGGCTGAGTCTTTACCACATTCTGTCTCCAGATAAAGGTGAGGGAATCAACTATACGCAGACATCGGACAAATGGGGTTCCTTTTAAGGAAAGGCAGAGGAGGATTCCAAAACAGGGAAGAGTAACAAATGAGAAAGAAAAGGTACAAATGGAGAGGTTAATGTTAAATAAGAAGGTGTGATGAGGCTATTTCAACTCTTATTTGTTGAAAGAGGCAAATCCCCTCAGACAGATTCTAAATTATAAAATGACTTTCTTCCCTGTCCTCATCCCTTTTCTCTATAAGAAACCTCTCCCAGTTAGTTTGTACAAAAGTCCAAAGTACGTTGAAGGCAGTACCATGGTGATTTAGTCACCTAAATTTGGCCTAGAATAATTGTCCCTAATTGAAGGGGGTGGTACAGGAGAGAAGGGCATCAAATATATGCTGATTAGAGAACTGACTCTGGGTGATAAGCATACTATGCAACACATAGATGAGGTGTTGTAGAACTGTACACTTGAAACCTATATAATTTGGGGAAGCTGGGATGGCTCAGTGGGTTGAGCGCTCACTTTGCAGCCCCAGAGCCCAGGGATCGAATCCCGGCCCCAGCCTAGGCATCCGCTGAGCTGGGGTGTGCTCCCAGTTCAATTCTTGCCGGGATCTATGTGGGAGGCTCCCGGCCCAGTTCCTGCCCTGCGCAGCCCTGTGCCCACCTGTGGAGTGAAACTATATGGGAAACTAATGCTGTCAACTATGGAGACTGCTCTGGGCCCTCCCCCTTCTCTCTGTCTCTCTCTGTCTGCCTGACTCTCTCTGTCAAAAACCAATAAAAGGGGAAGCCGGGATGGCTCAGTGGGCTAAGTGCTCACTTTGCAGCGCCGGGGACCGGGGATCGAGTCCCAGCTCCGGCCCGTGCGGAACCATATGCTGAACTGGGAGCTCCCCCAGTTCAGTTCTCTCTGTCTCTGTATCTCTCTCTCTCTCTTTCTCTCTGTCAAAAATAAATTTAAATAAATAAATAAATAAATAAAAACAATAAAAATAAATCTTAAATATAAAAAAGAAACCGATATAATTTAACTAACCAATGTCTCTGCAACAAATTTAATAATAAAATTGAAAAGGAAATTTCTCCAAGCAGTATGGGTACTGATCTCCCTCAAGTTGGTGGCCCCACTAACTTGCTTGAGAAGGTTATTTGATGAATTCAGCTTGGTAAGTCACTGCAAACTCAGCATGTGCAGAGACAGACTATAAGATCCATTCTTTCTAGGGTCACCGGACGCAGCCATGCAGATCCTTCTTGGTCTTCTCAGTCTGGTTTTCTCCAAGGAAAGAGAGCAAAGCTTATTGGAATCTATGTTTCTGAACAGTGTTCAATATTCATACCATTTGGCACTTTCTCCACTTTATATTTGTAGTGGGAACATGTGTAGGGAAGTGTAGCCCATCAGCCTGTTGGTCAGTTTGCCTGCCTTGCCATGTCAGTTTTTGAAGAGGATGACCTCGCCACCTATACGGCTTTCTGAGTAAACAGCAGGCCTCAAGGTTCTGGCTTCAGACAATATCAGATCAGAAGGGGGTCACCCAAGTCAAGACAGGCTTCGGCCAGGAAGCAGGACTTGGAAATAGAGGGGGATTCAAAAAGTCCCAGGGGTCCAAGTGACCCCTGTTGGGTACTTGAACTGAGAAGTGATACAAAGTTAAGGCTGGGCCAACCACGTTAATTCAAAAGAAAATGAAGGGCAGTGTACTCATGAGAAGGAGGAGAAATAGCCACACAGAGAGAAGCAGAGACAGGCAAGAACACGGCCCCGGTAAGATAAAACAGTTACCCAGCGGTGCTGGTCCCTCCAGATGTCCAGCTAAAATACCCGACGCCAGGTTCCATGCGCGCTACATATTTTTCTAACAAACTCCCTTCTTTTTTAAGTGAATTAGAGTAGGTTTAATAAAAATAAATAAAAAATTAAAACAAACAGAAAAGAAACAAGTTCTGCCTAAGATAGGAACAGGAAGGTGTGAGGCCTTGGTTTTAGTTTGCTTGAATACCACCTCAGAGACAGGAGAACATTCAACTAACCAATGTATTATACATTGTATTCAGTATTATACTATTTTCCTTTTTGTGTCAGTCAGGAGAAAGGTTACCTATATTTAAAATAGATTATGTAACCTCTTGTCATTTTAGGAAATATTCTTGGATTCGATACCAGAATTTCTGATTTTCCTGACAACTGAACAAGGTCACCTAGACTCTCAAATTAACATATCTAGTAATCGTTACTATATCGTGTCATGAGCTGAAAAATTCATGTAGCCTAAAACATTGCAGATGAGAGAGGGCGTGCAGAAACAAGCTTATCTCCCTTTTAAGTTAGCCTCAAGTTTCAGGACAAACTTCATGCCAAGAATAACTGATTATTCTCCCTGTGATGAAATGTACTTTCCAGCAATATTGAGTCCTTCCCACCAGTACTGGGTTACGATGTGAACATGGCTTAGTTATTCCCATGCCAACATGAGGGTTGGCCTAATCATTCAAGTGCCAATGTGGGAGCTCAGTCCTCAGTTTCTCTTCCTGAAGGGAGAGCATGACCACCCCGATAAAAAAAGACACCTCCTGCTGCCAAAGTTTCCTCCACAGGAGATCGCTAACCAAGGCCATCTGAGCTGTAACGCGTTCTCATCCAGGTTCTGATGCTGCACTTCGCACATCCACTTGAGTCATTTGCAGCCTCTGGCTTCTTCCAAGTTTCCCACAGATTAGTGAACAATCCAGCTGTTTCCAACTATTTGGAACAGAGCAATATGTGATAACATGAGGCTAGAAGGAAATCTCTATCCAATTTCTCTAGCAGGCAGACAGATTTGGAACATATTGGTAAGAAAAATTGCAAGCTCAGTTGTTCAAAGATTTGTAAAAAGAAGAAGAAAGCTTTGTATTAAGTTTCTGAGAAGGCCTTGTATTCACCAAACAGGGAAAGCTAAAAAGCTATTCTTTGACTAATCAGGCATGAGCTCATACTGCCTTCTTAACCCAGCCTGGAAGTCATTTTAGTGAAAGGTGAGCATCTATGGTACACACAAAGGACATTTGGACATCTTGACAATGATCTGAGAACAGATCTCAGGGCAGCAGCTAAATGAAACTGCTGTGTGAGTCAGTCCTCCAACTCTCCTTGTTGAAGGGTCACTCTGTTTGTTTGTTTGCTCATTTAAAATCTTTCACGGAATTTTTTCAACAATATGTGCTCAAACAATTGGATATCCACATGCAAAAAGAGAGAGATCCACACTTCCCACCCTTTATAAAAACTAACTCAAAATGAATTATAGAACTAAATGCAAAATCTAAAACTTAAAACTTCTAGAAGATTGACAACACCAGAAGTACGGTACACAGAGAAAAATTAATAAATTGAAGTTCATCAAAATTAAGAACATCTGCTCTCCAAAAGATGCTGTCAAGAGAATGAAAAGACAAGACATTCTAGGAGAAAATGTTTGCAAAGCACATATCCAATAAAGAATACATATTCAGGGGAAGCCAGGATGGCTCAGCAAGTTAAGCACTTGCTTTGCAGCTCTGGGGACCGAGGATCAAATCCCAGACCAGGCCCATATGGACCCATATGCTGAACTGGGATGGTGTGTTTCCCATGCAGGAGGCCCCAGTTCAGTTCTAGCCTCCTGGTTCGGCCCCTGGCTTGAGGGAGTATACCTTCCGTGTGGGAGGCCCCCTAGCCCAATTCCACCCCTGTGCAGCCCCCGCCCACCTGTGTGGAATGAAACCATGTAGAAAACTGATGACATACAACTATGGAGACTGCTCTGGACTCTTGCCCTTCTCTCTGTCTCTCTCTATCTCTGCCTCTTTCTGTTTCTGTCAAAAACAATAAAATAAATCTTAAAAAAAAATGAATACATATTCAGAATACATAAATAACTCTTACAACTCAATCGTAGGAAAACACCCTAATTGTTTTTTATTGCCAAAAGATTTGAATGGACATACCACCAAAGAAGATACAAAAGTGGCAAATAATCACACAAATAGATGTTCAACATCGTCATCAAATACAGATTAAAACCATTATTAGATCCTATTACAAAGGCTGACATTTTAAAAACTAACAATATAGTGTTGCGAGGATATGGAGTCACTGGAACTCTGATGCATAACTAGTTGAAATGTAAGATGTTATAGCCACCTTGGAAAACAGTTTTGCAGTTTCTTATAAATCTAAACATTGTGGATGAAAAGGGAGACCTATACTAAACCTGACAATCTCAGGGAGGCCTGCATGGTGGGACCTACAAACTCAGAGGCCAAAATTAACCACATAGGATGGTCTGAACATAAAAATTCCTAACTGAAAGTGAATCGTGGAGGGTAGTCACATCCTAGGCCTGTAGCTGCCTTGACAAAGGTCAATCTTTACCTTAAGTGGGCCTATCTATTGATTTTTTGCACCTAAGATAACATACCCTTGAAATGTCAGAGTCATCTTTGTTTTCAGACCCCTCAGTGCACAACCCACTATACCAGAGCTTCTCATTGTTACCTCATTCCTTGAATACCATCTCCATGTGCTGTAAATGTTAACTAACTACCCTGTATCCACCAATGTAGAAGTATCCATCTCTCCAATTTACTTTTATCCAATCCCAACCATTTCCTCACTTTGCTTTTCCCCCACCCTTTAATCTACCACCAATGAATTTTGTGTACACCTCCTTACATCTCCTCCTTTGATTCTAATGCATAAAATAGGCCGCAAAACTGCCATCCTCTGGAGCATTTTCTAAATCCATTGAGATTTTGTTTCCCGGCAATTGCCATCAGTTTGTCTCAAATAAAGTCATTAATGTTCTCTACAGGTTTGAACACTTCTTACATCGACAACATAGACTTATCGTATGACCCTTCTGGGTATTTATTCAAGTGGAATGAAAACTATTTTCACACAAAAACACAAATGTTCATAGTGGCTTTATTCAAAATTATAAAAAACTAGAAACAACCTAAATATATCTTCACTAGGGAACTGATATACAAACTGTAAGCTATCAATGGAATTTACTCAGCAATAAAAAGAAACAAACTAATAATATGAACAACATGGATGAATATCAAATATATTATGCCAAGTAAAAGAGAAGCCAGGCTCAAAAGCCTATGTAATGGATACAAATACATCTGCAACTAGTATAATATTATATGTCAATTATATCTCAACTTATTTTTAATAAAATAAAAATTTTAAGGCTACATAATAGATGATTCTATTTATATGGTATTTTTACAAAGGTAAACTCTAAGGACAAAGAAAAAAAAACAGTGATTGCCAGGGTTTGGGAGTGGTGAAGGGGCTGATTTTAAACAAGCAGGAGAAAATTTTAGGGGATGATGGAATCTTTCTATACTTTCACTGTGGTGTGGCTACAAAACTGTATACATTTGCCAAAATTCACACTAAAAGGGGTGACTTTTACTGTGCATTTTACCTTAATTCTTAAAATGGGGGGGAAATTTTTCACAGACTGATACTGTTGTAAAATAAATAAAATTAATTTCTCGGAAAAAGTAATTCAACGAGACTGACATAAAAACTCAGTGTCCCCAGTGCGCTAGCCACATTTTGACTGCTCAGCAGCCACAAGTGCTGAGTGCCTACTTGATGGACAGCATAGATACAGAACATTCCATCATCACAGGAAGTTCTATTGGACAATGCTACTCCAGAGAAACCATGCCGGTCATTCCATCATAGAACTCCTTATGCATGTCTATGTGAACATATGCCTTGTGCTTGAAGATGAATTATGGGAAAACATGTAACTATAAGCCTAACCAATTTCCTCCAGTCAAGGCTTTTCTTACACAATGCAGATCGGTTGGAGACCTGGCCCTCTGGTGCCTGCTCTTGCCTCACAGAGGCAAAGTAGCTGCTTGCTTCACTGGATCTATCCCTAGATTAAAGGTGCCACTGACATTTGGCTTCATTCAAACATCTAACAAGCTCCAGATGCACATGTCGTAGATTTAAAGTCCTGTCAATATGGACACTAGAGCCTAAAATGAAACACTTGGCATTTGATTTGACTAAAATGTTAAACTCACAATTTATTGGTTCAATAAAATGTGAATGCTAACAGCCAATTTTTAGGTTGGAGCCTTCACACATGTGCATGTGTGTGTATGAATGTGTAGATACAGATTTTCAAGACAAAGTTAATAGCAGAGTTAAAAACTCATCTTCCAAATAAAGCTTTGGTGATAATAATAATTTTTACTGGGTCCAAAGTGATTTTCATGATAAGCATGTTGGCACACAGAACTCTTCCCTGAGTTGAGTAATAAAATAAGATTGCTGATAAACCACAATGTCTATGAAGAGTGAAGACAAAGACAGCAGAAGAGATTGGAACCATCAGAAAACAGAAAACTTCCAAAGGCTGTGACATCATCTCCCAGTGTTTTCTTCTGGAAGGGTTGGCTAAAATGTGGCAAGATGCAAATGACTGACATTAATGAAAGATGAAACATGACAAGCTTTGTAGCTAAAGAGGTTGTTCAGAAAGCAACAATGGTTATATTAAGTGTTTGACTCAAGATCAGCACGACAGTTAAAAACAAAACAAACGCCTTTCTGAGTCAACAGGATTATAAAATAAAAAACTTTCTCTCTCTAACACCAATTTTTATCTTTTCCCCTGATGTTTATATTTTTAATTTTTAATAATTTTTTTATATTTCAATTACAATTGACGTACAATATTAGATTAGTTTCAGGCATACAACATAGTAATTAGAAATTTATATAACTTAACAAAGTGATCACCCTCATAAGTCTAGATTAAATGAAGCAGAGGATCAAATCAGCAATTTCAAAGACAAGGCCACAGAAAACACCCAATTAGAATAGCAAAAAGAAAAAATATCCAAAAAAATGAGAATAGTTTAAGGGGCCTCTGGGATAACATGAAGCATACCCATATTCACATCACTGGGATATCAAAAGGAGAAGATAGAGAGTGAGGAATTTAAACCCTGTTTGGAGAAATAATGATTGAAAATTTCCCTATACTGGTGAAGGAAATAGACATATAAGTCCTGGAAACACAGAGAGTCCCAAATAAGATGACCCCCTAAGAAACCCACACCAAGATACATCACAATAAAAATGCCAAATGTTAAAGACAGAGAATCTTAAAAGCAGCAAGAAAAAAGCAGTCAGTAATCTACAAGGGAGCTCCTGTAAAACTGTCAGCTGATTTTTAAACAGAAATTTGCAGGCCAGGAGAAATTAGCACAAAATATTCAAAGTGATGAAAAACAAAAACCTACAACCAAGATCACTCTACTCAGCAAAGTTATCAATTAGAATCAAAGGACAGATGAAGAGCTTCCCAGACAAGAAAAAGCTACAGGAGTTCACCACCAAACCAGTACAACAAGAAATGTTAAAGGGACTTCTTCCTCTCCTGTTTAAAATGTAAACATGGGAAGGTAAAGTAAAATTACTCTTCCCTCTACCTCCCACTACCTAAAAAAAAAAAAAAAGCCAGGGCAATGTATATAAAACAAACAGAAAACTCTGAAAGGTGGAGAGAAAGGAATACAGGTGGCAACCCAGAAACACCAATTAATACAGGCCAACAACAAGAAA
>PVKE010046800.1:0-12139 GCA_004027555.1 Craseonycteris thonglongyai | reverse complement strand
GAGGGCACCAGCATTATGGACACACTCAATGGTTTGGTGGTTACCAGGATGGGGGGGAGGGGGGGACAGTTGTGGGGGGAGGTGGGAGTGGGCACTAGATATAAGGTGATGGAAGGGGAACTGATACTGAGTGATGGGCACATAATACGATGCATGAATGATGTGAGGTGGACTTGTACATCTGTAAACTGTCTAATTGTTACCAACCAATGCAACCTCATCAAATTTAACAAGAAATAAAAAAAAAAAAAAAAGAATGTCTGTTAGAATCAAATAGAAGTTACTTAGCACATTTTTAGATAGGGTGAACTCTCACATCATAAATAATGCATTGCCTAGCCCCTGAAAAGGTAAAATTGGTCTTTAATAAACATCTAAGTGTATTTTTGTAAATATCTACCACTTATTTTGATCAAGATCTTACAGAAAAATAATGATTTTTAAATATGGAATTTTCTACTAGATATTGATTCCTTACAAGCCTATTAGATGTTGACAAAATTTCTATGAACTTATACTGGCAAATGACACATCAGCTAATATCAAGGGGTAAGAAACTTCACTGACCTTTGGAACTGAAATGAATCGTGAAAAAGAGAAATGTCTCATAAAATTTTAGAATGGAAATGACTTTAAAGACCACTGGACTCAACCTTTCCATAGATGATGAAATGGTGGACATGATGGCCTGAGCACACTAGTGGGCAGAACTCAGGTTGCATAACCTCCATTCTAGCACATGACCTCCACAGTTCACTGACTCCAAGAAGTCAATGGTATCTGAACACACAAACTGATGGGCACTGGTTCTTCAACTGTGGTTGCAGACCAATAGCATCAGCATCACCTGGGGATTTGTTAGAAATGCAAATTCACAGGTCCCACCCAGAGCTACTGACTCACTCTGGGGTTGGGCCCAGTGATTTGTGTTCTGACAAGCCCTCCGGGGATTCTGACACATACTAAAGTGTGAGAACCACTGTGGTAGGGTATTGTTAGTTCAAAAAAGAATAATTTATTTATTTTTCTATATTTATGAAGCATCAAAAATAAAACAAAAATTGAAAAAATATTCTGATTATATTGCTTAAAGGTTTATAATTATGCTGACTAGATTTATTATTATTTTTGCATAAAAGACAACTAGAAATACTGCTTAAATGATATGCTAGTTTAATTCACAATTTTTAGCTAAAATAACACCCTAAAGAGAACATAAAATTTAATATATCACAGTTACATGATAAAACATGAGTATTTTAAAAATGCTTGTTTTCTGAAGGTACTCTTCTACTGAATGCTGTAGTTTATTTTGCTGAAGTTGTGTTACCTTGATATTTTTTTGCTTTCCTAAATAGTCTATGTTATATCACATTCTATCTTTACCAAGTAATCTAAGGCACAATAACCAAAAGGACACCTGTACATACACACACACGAGGTCTGACAATTAAGTTTTCAAACTCGTCTTAGAAAAAGTGCTATATACCTACCTCATTGCTGAATATCACTATGGTCACCTTGGAAGTACTCCCCTTGGGAAGCTATGCACCAATACCAGTGCCTAGTCCACTCTTTATAGCAAGTTTGGAACTCTTTATGGAATAGCCATCATAGCCATCGTCATATTACACTTGATGTCCAGAATGTCATCAAAATGGCTTCCTTTCAATATTTCCTTTGTCTTTGGGTAAAGAAAAACGTAATTGGGGGCCAGATCATGTGAATAGGGAGGATGTTCCAATACAGTGATTTATTTACTGATTAAAAACTCCCTCACAGACTGCTATATGAGCTGGTGCACTGTCATGATGCAAGAGCCATGAGTTGTTGGAAAAAAGTTCAGGTCGTTTTCATCTAACTTTTTCATGCACTCTTTTCAGCACTTCCAAATAGTCAACTTGATAACTTGATTGACTATTTGTCTAGTTGGTTTAATTTCATAAAGAACAACCCCTCTGATACATATCAAAAAAGGCTAGGCACACTGTTTTGACTCTTGATTTGGGCTGACGAAATTTTTTTGTTCATGGACAATTGACAGACTTACATTTGTGCACATTGACACTATGTTTCAGGGTTGTATTGGTACACCCATGTTCCACCACCAGTGACAGCATGGCCCAGAACATTGTCTTGCCTCTCCAAAGGGTCTTGGCAAACTTTGACTCTCCTTTACTTTATTGGTAAACTCCTTCTGGACTATTTATGCACACACCTTTCTCATGCCAAGATTTTCAGTTAAGATTTCCCTGTTTCTCTATTGATGTTTACTTGGTCTGCTATGCTTCTCACAATCAGCCGATAATTTTGACACATAATTCAATACATTTTTGGAATGTTTCATTAGTTCTTCTCATTACTGGCCACCCTAACCTCTTTTCATCAGTGACACTTTCTCTTCCCTTAGAGAAACGTTTAATCCATTTGTACACTGCCATTTTCTTCATGGCATTATTCCCACCAACTTGGACTAATGTGTCCCTGATTTTACTTCCAATCTTGCCAAGTTTAACAAGAAATTTAATGTTTGTTGCTATAATTCAGGCTTCAACATTCTCATGATGGCACAGAAAAACACACAATAATGAACGCCACTCAGCAAGGCACTGCCACATGTTGACACAAACACAGCTGTGAGACACTGATATAACAAAGTTATAAAGCCTTACTGAGTTGTTTGTACAGTGCTGCCAACATAGTGCACAGTGGAAAGTTTGATAACTTAATTGTCAGACCTCATGTGTGCTTGAGTGTATACATAAATACTCCAGATGTCTGAAATATTAAGTAACCCTAAATTTTATCAGATTCATTATTGTTAAATGATGAACTATGCCAGAAAATCTGTTATAATATACACATTTCTAAGATTCATCCAAATGAATTGTGCATATAGATATGGTTAATTCATTTTTGCTGTTCCATGATATTCCACTAGGTGAATATATGATCAATTATTTACCACTTATATTGATAGGCATTTGAGTTATTTCTAGGTGTTTGCTCTTACAAACAGTGCTACTCTGAATGTTTCTTGCCATGTCTACTGGATTATATGCAGTTTCTTTGGGTATATAGATAAAACTGGAATTGTTGAATCATGGCATATGTGACTACTGAATTTTGCAAAAGACTGCTTTACAGAGAATTTTGTTTTTTTAAGATTTATTTTTATTGTTTTTGACAGACAGAGACAAAGAGAAGGGGGAGGGCCCAGAGCAGTCTCCATAGTTGATGGCGTTAGTTTTCCATATAGTTTCACTCCACAGGTGGGCGTGGGGCTGCTCCGGGCAGGAACTGGGCCAGGAGCCTCCTGCATAGGCCCCAGCAAGAACTGAACTGGGGGCATACCCCAGTTCAGCATATGGGTCCACACGGGCCGGGCCCAGGATTTGATCCTCGGTCTCCAGGGCTGCAAAGTGAGTGCTTAACCCTCTGAGCCATCCCGGCTTCCCCAAGAATTTTATTAACTTATACTCCAATAGATAGTAATTTGAACAAGACTGTTAATTCACAACTTTCCCAAATCTTATTATTGTTCATACATTGCAATACTACTTTAATGGGGGCAAATGGTATCACATTTTAGCTTTTATTTGCATTAACTCAACTGCTAATGAGACTGCACACTTTTTCCTATGTTAATTCCATGTGTTTCTCCTTTGAAAAGGTTGATTATGTATTTTTCCTATTTAAAAAAGTCTTTTTGTATAGAAGTTCTATATTTTTTATTATTTTTTTCCAAAACATAGTTTTTATTCATTTTCTTATTGGCACTGACCTATCACACTTTTACAATTTCCACTGGACTCAAACTTTTATTCTTAAGAAAAGAAATATTGTATTTAGGATTTTAAAGATTTTTTTTTATTGTTAAAATTTTTGTTCTATAAAGAAATGTGTTTTTGGTTTATCCACTGCTAAAGCTTTTACTATGCATCCACATAGACTTGTCACTAATAAATCTGGTAGTAACAGAAATGAGCATAACTTTGGGTGAGTTGTTTTGATGTCCCTGAGCTTTGATTTCCTCATATGTCAAGTGCAAGTCAGTAAAGGTTGAAATGAGGTAATATGCTATAAATGGCTTAGTAAATTAAGAGCACAGGAAAGGATAGTTATTATTTTAACATAACAAAACTAAATTTCCAATAGAGCAATGACCACTAGAATATATTTATCAGATTGCTTGAAAAATTATTCACTGTTGTGCCCTCATTTACTCGGAGGGAATTAAAAGTGGCCTGTTAGGCTTCCTAACACCGCTGAACATTTGAAGTAGAAATGAATTATATTCTATTTAATTTAACTCTCATTTAACACATGCAAAAACAGAGTCAGGAATTTTTTAAAAGTTGCCCATGATTAGACAGCTGCTTTGGGGCTGAGCCACATGTAGCAGCAGGGTTCATCTACCAATGTGAAGATCTCTTTCTTCTACATAATGCATCACACTTTCTAAAGCACTTCTTCCATTCAATGACCTCATATATTTCATTACACCACTCAGCTTATAGAGATGGCACTTTTTTCCCTCTTGTCTTTGGGAGACATTCTTGGGAAATATTTTGCATTCTCCAACTCCAGTGTTTTGGCAGGAGATTCTATACTGAACCTTAATTAAATTAAAAGAAGCCTCACCATGTTTCCTGTGTCACCACTTGCTGGCCACACTTTGGCAATCACAAAGAGCAAATGGGGGATAGATTTCAGTTTAAGAATTGTAAGTTGCCTTTAATACTTTGATAATAAAGTGTGCAGAAGTGCTTGGGCTTTGAAAAAGACACGATACCATTCACAAGTTATCTTTGAATGAGTCTCATTTTGAGAAAGACAATAAAGTTGGCCAGCCAGAACTTCATGTAATTTTTGCAGCAAGGCCTTCGAAGAATGAAGAGTGAAGCCAATTCATCTCTCCTTCCAGAATATTTTCTTCATAATATTTTTTGTTGTTGTAAGGTGATTACGTTAAAGTATGGGTTTGTGAACATTATAAAAGATAAAAGAGATCACATGAAGGATAAACATCAGATAACAGATGCAAAACTTTCATAGAAATTAAATATCAAAACATGAGGGTAGAAAGGGAGGCCACAGAATGTTTTTTTTTCCTCCCCACAGAGTTATTACGCAGAAGATAACTGTCCCCCAATGCAAAACTATTCTCCTTCAATATTGTGTTGGCTATTTTGGTTTTTTTGCCTCTCCATATACACTTTAGGATTAGTTTGTCATTATCCGAACTTGCTGGGATTTTGATTGGTATTGTATTAAATCTATATAGATCAAGTTGAGAAGAACTGACATCTTGAGTCTGCTTAACCATAAACATGAGATATCTTTCCAGTTATTTAGCTCTCTTTGATTTTATTCATCAGAGTTTTATAGTTTTCCTCATGTAGATTTTGTACATATTTTCTTAGATTTATACTGTGTTTCTTTTTGGGGTGTGCTAATGAAAATGGCACTGTGTTTTTAACTTCACACTCCATTTATTCATTGCTGGTATACAGGAAAGTGACTGACTTTTGTATATTAATTATGCATCCTATAATCTTGCAATAATTGCTTATTAGATCCAGCTGGGTTTTTTTGTTGATTCATTTCAATTTTCCACTTAGATGATCATGTCATCTGTGAACAAAGTTTATTTCTTCTTTCCCAATCTGTATACCTTTTTTTTTTTCTCTTTTTGAATTGGCTAGGACTTCCAGTATGATGTTGAAAGGAGAAATGAAAGGGGACATCCTTACCTTGTACCTGATCTTAGAAGTTTCAAGTTTCTTACCATTAAATACAATACTGGTTGTGAATATATATATATATATATATATATATATATATATATACATATATATATATATATATACACACATATATATATATATTTTAATTTTATTTATTTTTTTTAAGATTTATTTTATTGATTTTTGACAGAGATAAACAGAGAGAGAGACAGAGAGAAGGGGAGGGCCCAGAGCAGTCTCCATAGTTGACATTAGTTTTCCATATAGTTTCACTCCACAGGTGGGCGCAGGGCTGCTCAGGGCAGGAACTGGGCCAGGAGCCTCCCACATAGGCCCTGGCAAGAACTGAACTGGGGGCACACCCCAGTTCACCATGTGGGTCCGCATGGGCCAGAACCGGAATTCGATCCTCAGTTCCCAGGGCTTCAAAGCGAGCACTTAACCTGCTGAGCCATCCCAGCTTTTCCAATTGTAAATATTTTTGTTGATAGTCTTTATAAAGTTGAGAAAGTTTCCCTCTGTTTGATATTGTAACTTTTTTCTTTATCTATTGATATGATCATGTTATTTTTCTTTTTTAGCGTGTTGATGTGATAGCTTACATTAATTGATTTTCTTTTTTTTTAAGATTTATTTTATTGTTTTTGACAGAGAGACAGAGACAAAGAGAGACAGAGAGAAGGGGGAGGGCCCAGAACAGTCTCCATATTTGTGCATCATCGGTTTTTGACAGTTTCATTCCATTCAGGTGGGCAGGGGGCTGTGCAGGGCAGGAACCTGGCAGGGGCATCCTGAATGGAAAGCTTACCTTGGCGAGAACTGAATTTGGGGCCACACCCCAGTTCAGCATATGGGTCCACATGGGCTGGGGCTGGGATTTGATCCTTGGATCTCAGGCCTGCAAAGCGAGTACTTAACCGGCTGAGCCATCCCAGCATCCCCTAATTGATTTTCAAATGCTAAGACTCTATTATTTTATTTTTTAAAGAGACTTACTTTATTGTTTGAGAGAAGGTAAGAGAGAGGTAGAGAGACAAGGGAGGAGGGCTCAGAGCAGTCTCCATAGTTGTACATCATTAGTTGTGACATGGTTTCACTCGACACAAGTGGATGTGGGATCATACAAAGCAGGAACCAAACTGGGGGCTTTACACATGGGAGGCCAGAACCTTTGCTGCTGAGCCATCCCAACAGTTACCAATTGTGCTGCAGTTCAGCATATGGGTTTGCATAGGCCAGGGCTGGGAATTGAACCCTGGACCTCATGATTGCAAGGCAAACACTGAACCACTGAGCTATCCTGGCATCCTGAAGACCCTATTATTTTTGAGAACTCACACAGTTATGGTCTTGCCTCCCAGCCTATTAATCATTCATTTTCCTAGAAGCTCTTATCTTTTTAGTGTGGAATGAAATTTAAAAACTAAGATCTGAGAGCAAATGGATGTCATATTGTCTAAGCCATTTTATCACACATATGAAATATCTGTAAAAATAAATCATAAGTTTATACTGATAACTCCAATTCCAGTCCAACACCACATTTCTTGCTTCCCTTCCTACATCCTGAATTTCTATCACCCTTCTTCAACAGTCAGTGCCTTGAAACACAATATAAAAGTATTTGCTCATTTAATCATTCCTATAACACATACAGACCTACAAAGTCAAGTCCAAGATTTCTTTCCCCTTATTTTTGCCTTTAGTCTAATAGTATAGAGTCAAGTACTATTTTTACTTGAATTAGTAGTATGTTTTCCCTTCCGTGTGATTTTATTTTCTTTTTGATATATATTTAGGGTCATTTGTTCCTACTTGTATAAATATTTTAATTTTTCCCTCAAAGTTGCTGATAGAATTATACTTTAAAGCATATAAAGCACTAACACATCATCAAAGATATTTAAAAAGAAATACTCAGAAAGGCGTGACTTACATTTTCCTTACTTTTTATTTCCACACACCCTCTGTAATTAAACTATTTTAATAATTTCTGTTTCTCTTCCTATATAGAAAATTTTAAAAAGATAAATTGAACCCTACCTACCATCATATATGTGAACAAAATCCACATGTATCCAACAATGAAAAAAATGAAATCATACCTATATTAATAGGAAGCATATAGCTAAATTACTATAACTAGATATAAAAAATCTCATTAGCTATGATTCTAAATCAGATTCAATAAAACAAAAGTTAAATTTAACACCATAAAAATTAAAAACTTTTTATTACAAAACATTAAAGAAAGATCAAAAGATAAATGACAAATTTGGAAAATATTTGTTTATGTGGCTATTGTTTCTACTATACAAAGAACTGCAAAAAATCAAGAGAAAAGAATCAGGTATTCAATAGAAAAAAGGACAAAAACAGAGTTCCAATAAAAAATCCACTTAAAATATGGGAAAAAAGACAGACAATTCACACACACACACACACACACACACACACACACACAAAAGTCAAAATAATCTCTAAACATATGAGTAGAATTTCAGTTGCATTAGTTTGCAATTCTAACAATAGAATAAAAATTAAAATGCTAAAGATACCTTTTCTCACCTATCAGAATGAAAATAATTATGAGTCTGATAGCATACTTTGTTGGCAAATCTGTGGGGAAACAAATACTCTCAGACATTACTGGTGAGAATGTAAAATGTTTGAACTGCTATGATTAAGAAAATTGGCAAATCTTTGGGGAAACAAATACTCTCAGACATTACTGGTGAGAATGTAAAATGTTTGAACTGCTATGATTAAGAAAATTGGCAAAATCTAGAAGTTTAGTGTACATTTAATTTTTGAACCTAGTTTTAGGAATTTGCCTTTAAGTTATACCTCCAACAATATAAGAATACATATTCAAACGACTGTGCCTTATAGTATTATTTGCAATTGCAAGACATTAGATAGAAACAACCAAAATGCCCAAGAATAGGAATAAATTATGGTATATCTATAACATAGATGAAGCTTTTAAAAAAGAAGAGAGGGCTCTATCAACTAGTATCAGGTGATCTCCAGGATATATTGTTAAGTGAGAAAAACAAAATATAGAGAGTATAAATTAAATGCTACCCTTTATGTAAAAAAGGAGGAAAAATTAGAACATAACTTTATTTGTAAAATGAAATTCAAAAAGGATAAACCAGAAACATATGAAATTGTTCACTTTTTTCTTTAAAAGGAATATTTTTAACACTGTTCAATTTAAGAGGATGATTGTAATATTTTCTAAGTACCCCTTTTTCAGAGTAAAGGATCTCACTTCTATGCCTAATTTGTTAAACATTTCTATCATGTATAGGGGTTGAATTTTATCAGTTATTTTTCTATATTTGTTGGAATTATTTTTCCCAGTCTTTCCCATATACTGTTGAATTTGGTTTGCTATTATTTTACTTTTGATTACTGAATCCATTCTCATTAATAAAATTTCCTAAAATCCTTCTTCATATTTTAATACACTCATTGTTACCTCTATTTCTTTCCAGTAATTCTTTCCTTAATTTCTGATAAATTTTTAAAACTGACGTATTGATTAATGCTCAGATCAATACTCTAGGAGAAACCTTTTCAGATACTGAGAGTCCTTTCTTTCCATTCACCCCAAGGAGGTGTATTTGTCTCTCCTTTACTTGCTGTCTTTTAGATCAGTTGAATTATATTTTTTTATCATTCTTTCCTTGTCTCTCTGTTTGGAAATGTGCTTTTTTTTTTTTTAAAGTAAATTTTCTAGGAATTAAAACACACATTTACTTACCAATTTCTACATCAATGAAAACTTCAAAATATACAAGGTAATCATTGTTTGTCTCAGGGAGTGGGGCCTGGAAACTTATATTTTAACTAGTCCTTGGGTGATTTTTATACATGATAAACTAAAGAACCAGATTAGCAAACAATTACACCAGAAAAACAGACTAAATTAGGCTAAGGCAATTAAGCTTAAATTTTATCTATTTGTTTCTTGATAGTCTAATGGAAGCAGACATTGCTAAATTCTTGTTATCTACCAGAATTAAATATACAAGATGATAAGAAAACATATTTTGTGTTAGCAATGATTTTGAAGAGTAATTTTTCTGTCAAATTTTAAATACACTTTCAAATAGATTTTTAAATAAGAACATTGATCAACATAATGGTTGTGTCATCAGGAGCTCTTCTACAAAAGAGAAAGAAATATTTTTAATTTCGTCTATTGCTTAAAGCCAAAGCCATCATATTTAAATCACATTTCTGCAAAGATTTTTTTTTCAGAGTTAATGTACGAGGGGTGATCAAGAAATTTACAGAATGAAGGAGAAGAATAAGAAAAAAAGATGACTTTTTTCTTTTCAATATAGCCGCCTTTAACTCTAATACACTTTTCATATCTTTCAATAAGTTTATTTATACTCTTGAAAAAAATTTGTTTTGTTTTTCTCCTCAAAATATGCTGAAATTGTAGCTTTAACGTCTTCATCATTTGTAAATTTCTTCCCTTGGAGCTCTTTTTTTCATATTTGGGAACAAATAATAATCATATAGAGCCAAGTCTGAACTATAAGGAAGGTGGTTTAATGTTTAGAAGCCACAGTCGTGAAGAGTAGCCAGTGCAACACTGCTCTTGGGCACAGGCGCATTGTTGTGCAAAAGCAGCACCCCCTTGGTCCATTTTCCTCTTCTTTTCTCCTTCACGGATTCTTTTAACTGTTGCAGCAGACTTGAACAGTACTCTCCAGTTATTATGACACCCTTATTCTTACAATTGATCAGCAGGATACACTCCATACCCCAGAAAACAGTAGCCATGATTTTTCTAGCCGACTGTGACACCTTGAATTACTTAGGTGACATTTTCATGCCAATGCATGGAATCCTGCTGTGACACAGGCTCATCATTACGAACCCATGTTTTATCTCCAGTGGCAATCTGGTTTAAAACTTTATCCTTGTTGTCTCTGCAGAGGTCCAAAAACTGTTTGTGAACACCTGATACCCTGTTGTTTCTGAAGTGGCATGTGCATTTTCAAAACCCATCTTGCACTGACTTTTGACGTCCTAAGATGCTGATGGACAATATTCAAAATAGTTGTAGGTGATACTCCAACCATTTCTTCAAGCTGCTTTTTATTCAATCTGGCATTTTCTATGACAAGTTTTTGACTTTTTTGACAATGTCTAAGGAATTGGCCTTAATGGGGCATCCCAGACAGAGGTCATCTTTAATATACTCTCTACCTTGCTTGGAAAGGCTATGCCAGTTGTAAACCATGGATTTCCCAGGGCAACAGTCCCCACAAACTGCTAACATCTCTTCCAAAATGATTTGAGGGGTTTTCTTCTGTTTTGTGAAAAACTTAATGATGGTCCAAAATTCTATTTTATACATACTTGGGATTTTCTTCATGTTTGACTAAGGTGACCAGATTTTAACATTGGTAAAGCAGGACACCATGACCAGGGGGGAGGGAGTTCTTGATTAAAAATTTGGTCTATCTCCCGCCGTTCCCTAGCTTGTCGTGCATTCTTTCCAAAAATCGGGACTTTTTTAAAATGCCATGGGATGAGGGACAAATTGTTAAAAATCGAGACTGTCCCGCCAAAAGTGGGACGTCTGGTCACCGTATGTTTGACGTGCTTCTTTGGTGATATCTGAAAGAACATGGATGCAAGTAGGCTGAAATTTGGCATACATACTAATAATAAGTCACACAATCAAACTGTGTGCACTAGTATTCTCACTTCTCCAATAACCCCCCTGTTGCACAAATTTCTTGATCACTCTTGTTATTGTTCTTGCATGTTTCTTTTTGAATTTGTACAAGAATAGAAGAACTCAAGCTCATCATGTTATTAGTATAAAGAACGATTTTAGTATTTACTCTGTGTTAAACACTATGATGCATTGGACACACAGAAATGTCTAAGATATGGGCTCTGTCACCAAGAAATTACAGTCTAGATAGGGAGATAGAACAGTATACAAAATAGCACACTATGCAGTGACAAATGTTTAATTAACATGTTCCACAGGCATCTCAAAAGAACAGGTGACTGATTTGATAAGCTTCAGTGGGAAAGACTTTATATAGAGGATATTATTCCTTGATTTTGAAGAATGTTTGCAAAAAGTGGGCAAATGTTTCTGGCTGTTTAGCCATTTTGTCTTTTTCTAATAAGATAATTCCTTTATTTCTATGAGAACTACTGTTCTTTAACCTGATTAAATTTTTTTTTTTTTAAATTTATTGTTAAATTTGATGAGGTTACATTGGTTTGTAACAATTAGACAGTTTACAGATGTACAAGTCCACCTCACATCATTCATGCATCGTATTGTGTGCCCATCACTCAGTATCAGTTCCCCTTCCATCACCTTATATCTAGTGCCC